>CAUYSK010121186.1:0-15643 GCA_963575035.1 Avahi laniger | reverse complement strand
AGCATATCCATTCAATGGAATATATTTCTTCATAAAGAGTAATGAAGTATGGTATACAGATGAACACTGAAAATATTATGCTGAGTGAAAAAAGCATTTCACAAAAGAAGATAGACTAATGGCCAACAAACATGAAAAAATTCTCAACATCTGTAATATCAGGGAAATGCAAATCAAAACCACCATGCGATACCGCTGTACATCCACTAGGATGGCTGGAAGCAAAAAGACAGATAATAGCAAGTGTTGGGGGGGGGTGTGGAGACGTTGGACTCTTCATACATTGCAGGTGGGAATGTAAAATTCTGCAGCTGCTTAGGAAAGCAGTCTAGCAATTCCTCAAACGTGAAAAATGGAGTTACCATATGACCAGCAATTCCACTCTTCAGCTATCTACTCAAGAGAAATGAAAACATATGTCCTCAAAGAACGCTCATAGCCAAAAGCAGAAACAACCCAAATGTCCATCAACTGACTAACAGATAAACAAGATGTGGTGTGTCCACACAATGGATTAAGCCATGAAAAGGAATGAAGTCCTGTCACATGCCACAACCTGGGTGAACTTTGAAAACATAATGTTAAGTGAAATAAGCCAGTCACAAAGGACTACATACTGTGTGATCTTATTCATATGAAATGTCCAGAATAGGCAAATCTAGGGACAAAAAGTGGATTAGTGGTTGCCTAGGCCTGGGAGAAACAGGGGGCCAAGGACGTGATGACCGAAAGGTATGGGGTTTCTTTTAGAGGTGATGAAATATTCTAAAATTGATTGTGGTAGTGGCTGCACAATTCTGAATATACTAAAAATCATTGAAATGTACATTTTAAATGGATGAATTAGATGATATGTGAATTATAACTCAATAAAGTTGTTATAAAAAATAAAATGGAATTTTTAAATGTTATGCTTGTTTTCAATTCTAAAGTAATACATATTCAGTATGATAAAGACAACTATTAACAATACCAAAGTTTCTAAAGGAAAACATGCGAATTTGCCATTTCCCTGTCCCCGAAGTTGTAAGGTTAGTTAGCAGTTTGGAGTATTGTTACAGAATGGAATGATATGGAATGGAATGTCACATAATGGAGTGTCATGATTTGGAATGTTATGGAATGGAATGGAAAGGAATGAAACATTATGGAATAAAATGTAACAAAATGGAACGTTACAGAACAAAATGTTATGGAATGGAATGTTACAGAATGAAAAGTCATGGAATGGTATGTCAAAGAATCAAATGTACCAGAATGGAATGTCATGGATTGGAAAAAAAAATGTAATCTCATTTTATAATAAAATTAAATATTACCAACACTTTTTATGCAACTTGGAAAATAATATTTTTAATTTTTTATTTTTAGAGATAGGGTCTCCCTCTGTTGCCCAGGCTAGAGTGTGGTGGTATGATCATAGCTCACTGCAGCCTCAAATTCCTGGGATCAAGCAATCCTCCTGCCTCAGCCTCCCAAGTAGCTGTGACTATAGGTACATGCTCCCATACCTGGTTATTTTTTTTTCTTTAGAGTCTCACTGTGTTGCCCAGACTGGTCTCGAACTCCTGGCCTCAAGCCATCCTCCCACCTCAGCCTCCCAAAGCCCTGGGAGTATAGGCGTGAGTACCACACCCGGGCTGTTTTTAATTTCCCACCAGTATATTTACACCCCATCCCTATCCTTTCAGTAAAGTTGATGCATAACCAAATGTGGGAACTCCATTATTTAGTTCAGCTTTGACCCGTCTAGGCAGTTCACAGCTGTAATCTCCTGGTCCTCTGACTGTGAAGGGCTAGGATCAGCAGAGAAGTAGAGAAAATTTAGGTGGCAGCCACCAGCCTGTGCCTCTCCCCTCTCCCCACGCCAGCTGGTTCTCAGCACAGCCGCAGCCACCACTGAGCCTGCTGCTATTTTCCTCTCCTGGAAAAGCAACACAGCAGACACATCCCGGAAACCTCCCTCCATTCTCTTTTGTCTGTGAAGCCAGGCCCTCTTCCATGCAGAGGGGCTGTTTACCCAGAGCCCAAACTGGGGTTCCCATGACTGCTCTATAGGTGTGACTCGTCCATCTCCTCCCTCTAGTTCCCAGAGCACCTCTAGGACTGGGGAGGGGCAGGGGAAAAGCCCCCCTCCATTATGATCAATTCCTACCTGGTATGACTCTTTCGAGGATTCAGAGCATATACAAAGAGGCATGCAGACTTTAGGAAGTAATTATTTTTATATTTTTTGTTGGCAAGGTCACAGAGCTAATTGATGTCCAAATCGAGATCGTGACACTGATATCCTACCTCCACATTTAGCACACTTTCCACTCTAATGCTGGACTTCTGACATGCATTAAACAGCATTCCAAAATGATTATTAAAGAGGGTATTTTGAACGTACTTTAGTAAAATAATTTTACCAGCGGAAGCAAATACGAAGGCATTATCGTGGCATCCTGAGCCATTTGTTTAAATAGTTCATGTTTCATCTTGGCATATCCATTTTGTGAGCGGAGTCTATATTTAATAAAATAAAGTGCTCGGTCTACAGTATTACTTCATATTTTTCATTTCACATGAGTTCTTTTTCTGTAGGAATGATAAACTATCTTCAAGTTTTAGATAAGATTGCAACGGCAACTTTTTAAAAGGAAAGTTTTTGTTGAGTCCAGGCCATTAAAATACAAGAGAAGAAAGGAGAACCTGGCCATTTAATCACCAGATTATCAGCACTTCCATAAAAAGCTTTTAAATGACAAAAAGATAAAATGTTAAGTGTGGGTGGTAATTACTTGCCTTTATCTCTTGTGCCAGGTTTCAAACCTCACCATATGGGTGTTTGTGCAAGATTAAATAGCTATTCAGGTGTGTAATGAGGTATAGATACTAAATTGAACCGAAAGATATAGCACGGAGCAGGCCAGACTAGATCAATTCTGCCGAAATGGAACATGAAAGAATTGATTGATAGATCTTCATGATTCTCAGCCTACATGTATTTTGAGGGCCATTCAACAAAGGAAAAATTTTCTTTTTTTTTATTATTTTCTATAGATAACAAAATAGGGGAAAGTAGGAAAAAAGTTGGGGATAAAAAAATAGACTGTTACCTGAAGGACTGGGGAGGAGAGGCAAAGGGAAAGCCTCCTCCATCACGATCAATTCCTACCTGGCATGACTCTCGCGAGGATTAATAGCATATACAAAGAGGCAGGCAGACTTCAGGAAGTGAAATATCTTCTATAAGTGAATAAATACATTGATTTGCCCAGGACAGCCCAGTTGAAGCATTAATAATTAACGTCAATTTCCTTTTACTTTTAAAAATGTCCCAGTTTGGCCGATAAATTATATGGTCACCCTATCTGGAATAATTTTTGGTAGCTATTGTCAGAGTCACCACAAAAAAAAATGAAGCCTAAAACCTGTCTCCACAATACGTCACTAAAGGTGACAGCCAGAAAATATGCTTGGGGAGGGTTGTCTGCCTGATATTTTAGCCTTATACTACAGTAGATGAGAACAGAGGTTTAGAAATCTGGGCTATACTCTGGGAATGTGATAGTGTGTGTGTGTGTGTGTGTGTGTGTGTGTGTGTGTAAGAGAGAGGGAGAGAGAGACAGAGAGGGTGCCAGCACTTTGGTCATCTGATGCAGGGTCCATTCACTCTTCACTCAGACCCTCAAAGTACGTGGAATAGTAAACATAGCAAGGTTAACATTAAATTGAAATAAAATCAATATATATTTTTAGAAGCAAAATTTGAGTTTTTCAAGAAACACAGAAAAATAAAAAACAATGAATGTTTTAATTTGCAAACACTTACAAGATCTATTGTTAAATGGCAAAAGCATACAGCATAACATAAAGTGTGATCCTACTTTTTGAAGACATATTAAATATTTTGACATGTTTTAGAAGTCAGAGTGACTACATACCAACCAGTGAACAATAGTGTTGTAAATTGGACAATTGTTCCCATGCGTTGAATGCGATTGTATGCTTAATGCTGTGTGTGTGTGTGTGTGTGTGTGTGTGTGTGTGCGTGTGTCTACCTCTCCCCTTCAATCACAATAGGGGTTTCTTCTTCAGTATGAATCATGAAATGAGAGAACAGGCAGAGCCCAGAGGAACTGCAGCTGCCTATGAGCCTCACATGATGTAGTAAGAAACCAACCGAGGGTTTCTGTAGCAGCGAAACATAACTAACACAGGTGGTCACAGGTGAAGGTCACAAGTTTTTTCTTTTTTATTTCTATAATGAAAGACTTTCTATAATAAATACTAATAATGAAGTTGTATTAATATAACAACAAAAAAGCACAAGTTTCTCGTTTATTCTTTTCTTACCCTCTCCTAATCTCCAACCCCCGAAAAGAAATACTAACAGCACCAAAGCATCAAAAAATAAATGGTAGAAAATGATCTCTTTAAGGTTTGTTTCACCTCTAAATTATGATTTTTATTGTAAAAAATAGATATATACTGTCAGATATGTATGACTTCTGGGTTTGCATTTTAAATAGCGACTGATGTTTGTGTCAGATTATATTAGCTATCTCAAGTCCTTTTTTAAATCTGAGTAAATCAAAATGATTTTTCTGACCAAATCAGCAAGTTTTAGTCCATTTGAATTCATGATGAACTGAAAAACACAACAGGTCAGAGTGGAATCAAGTCGTCAATATAAATCATTATGTAATTAATTTAGTTGCAACTCAGTTGAAAAGATAGCAAGTGTCATGACAACCAAGCCAACCGGTTCTTCTAAGGCATAGTTCACAGACACATAGACACGTATCTTGAAACATCCTTTGCAGAGATGATGAAATGATGCTATCCTTTCTCCCTAGTCCCTCCTGAGATAACCTCATTCAATTCCATGGATTTAAATATCTTCTATATGTTGCTGCTGCTGAACAAAATCTAGTCCTGAAACACTCTTCAAAGATCCAGCCTCCTAAATTCAAAATGCTTTCTTGAACTGTCTCATTGACATCTTGAATAAGTCATTTCTGTAGAAAACTCCTGATTTTCTCCAGTATTTTGTACTTTAATAAATGCCACTGTCATCTACCTGTTTGCTGAATGACCTCAAGAGTTGTGACATCAAGTGAAATACCAAAATCCAATCTGTTATCATTTTAAGTAGCCATAATTTGGTCTCATGTATGAAAAAATGCATCAAATTCAAAAATTTTTAGAATTAAATGGAAAAGATATTTACATGTCTTAGCATTCCATTGGGTTCAAGTTTTTATAACCTGTATTCTGGACAACCTCTTTCCACGGAGGTGATAAATCTTTTTCAGTAAGATATTTTTCCACATGCAGAAGAACTAGATAAAAATATTTAAGGGAATCAAATCCAAGATATAATATTTTATATTGAAAAGAATCCTTATGTATATTTGGCACTTTATAAATTTTAATGTTTAAGATCATCTGACCAATTAGAATGACAGCCTTTTAACTCCAATTGATTACATGGAAATTCATTAGATTCATGGTTTTTGTTATCATCTGTATGCCAATAACCCACAAATGTGTATCTCTGTACAATTTTTTGACCAAAGTTTTGTATATTTAACTGTCTATTTGACATCTCCACCGGGATGTCTAAAAAGAAATCGCAAATGCAAGGCATCCAAAATTTAGTTCCTGACTTTCTACCAAAAATCTATAACCTTTCCCATTTGAGTTGATGACTAGTTTTTCCCACTTGCTCAGACTTAAATTCCTGGGGGTCATTCTTGACTTCTCGATGTTCTCACTCCCCATGTCCAATCCATTATGGAATCCTTCTTGGCTGGGATTCCGGTGCCTCCCACTCTACCCTCATGCACTTCTGGAGCCATTACATTCCTTGTTACCCACAGCCTATCCTCAACCTAGCAGTCAGAGCCGTCCAGGGAAGACCTCAATTAGAGGTCAATATGCTGTCTTTCTGCTTCACTCAGAATAAAAGCCAAAGTCCATGCAGGCCCCGTGAGCTCTCCTTGTCCCATTACCTGTTTGACTTCACCTTCACCTTCTGCTTCTCCACCTCCCAACCTCCTCAGACATGGTCAGCACATTCTCCCCTCCGAGACTTTGTGCCGGGTCATCTCACTGCCTTTCTGTCCCCACTAGACTTGGCAAATTCCTTCACATTTTTGTTTAACTATCACCATCTCCATGAGGCTCAATTTGACCATTCTACTTAAAATTGCAACTCATCTTAAACTCCCATTTGCTCTTAATATATTCTATTTTTTTCTTTCTTCCATAGCACTTATCACCTTATCATCATATAATTTACTTATTACATTTATTGCTTTCTATTTATCAGAAATAAGTGACCCCATTTGAATGCAAGTTCCAGGATGGCAGGGGTATTTGTGGATGTGTCCCAAGTGCTTAGATCAATGTCTAACACATAGTGGCCACTCAATAAGTATTATTGCCGACTTATGATTTTTCAGTAATCATCACACTAATGACAATATCACATATTGGCATATCAGTATCATTCCAAAAAGACATGATTTTCCTTCTCTTAGACAAGACTGCTGCTTACTTGCAATTTTAAGGTAATGTATTATGATCCACCTCACTCACCTACTAGCTTCTTCAAAACATATGCAACAAACAAATTCATATTTTGGTAGCATATTGCATTTAGATTATATGTTTAAATCTAATTGCATATTCTATAGCAACTTTAGAAGTCATATTGGGTTAAAAAGCAAACTCTTCATATCTCCAATTTGTTTTCTCCACTGCAGTCAGTAGAGTCTTCAAAAGAAACCTCTGAAAGGTTACATGTCATGCACTTTCGCCAGTTTAAAACCAGTCTTGGCTCCTTTCTGCCTCAAGATGAAGCCAATGTTCTCAAATGTGCCCAAGAAAGTCCTCCATAAACACATTTCTTCCTATTGTCTAGATCCTCTTTTGACACAATTCCCTCTCACTGGAAACCTAAACTCCACCTGAATCTGCCATTGTTTTTCTTGCCTTTAGGTTTTAAATATGGTACTCCCTTTGCAGAAATCACTTAATTCTGCGAATGTCTACTCAACCCATTGGATAGTATTCTAAGCTTGTACTTTTCTTCCTTCCAAAAGATTTTCTTAATCCTAGAACTGGATAAGGGGTTCTCTAGGTTCTCATAACTTCTGTTTTTTTCTTTTTCCTTTTTTTTTTTTTTTTTTTTTGAGACAGAGTCTCACTCTTTTTGCCCGGGCTAGAGTGCCATGGCATCAGCCTAGCTCACAGCAACCTCAAACTCCTGGGCTCAAGCAATCCTCCTGCCTCAGTCTCCTGAGTAGCTGGGACTACAAGTGCACACCACCATGCCTGGCTCATTTTTTCTATTTTTAGTAGAGATGGGGTCTCACTCTTGCTCAGGCTGGTCTTGAACTCCTGACCTCAAGCAATTCTCCTGCCTCAGCCTCCCAGAGTGCTAGAATGACAGGCGTGAGCCACTGTGCCCAGCCTAGTCCTCATAACTTCTTGTCATTATCCCATCCCAACACTGTTGCCTCCAACTAGCTACCTAAAATAGCGCTGGGACACAGGAAGTACTAAATAAACACTTGCTAAATAAATGAGTGAATTCTCCAAAAAAGAGCACGTGAACGCAAGCCTGCAATTTCTCTCTCAACAATCCTCTCTGTTGTGCTGTTCAGCTGGGCTGTAACACCATTGTGTGACGGTGGCATGAAGGCCCTTCTTTGCCCATAATGGAATATTTCTCCAAATAACACAGCACTTGCTATGCAACTATATGCTTTTATTATTGCTTTTGGAGGTGCTTTAGCAAATAAGTTTCCTACTTTTATAGGACTGCTGACATCTCACAGAAATATTTGACAAATATTCAACTCAGAGATGATTTTGATTCTATTTTATGGCTTTTCTGATTCTTTACACACCACATTTTATTTCTTTATGAGCTTGTTTTGCTTCATCTTCAGTCCTCAAATTCAATGACCAAGATAATGTAATGGCATGAGCACAGAACGTGACCTCTGCTCGGAATTCCATTTCCATACACTGTATTTACAGGGCTTGGTGAGGGATGAAACTGCTCTTCCATTTCTTCCCTTCAGTTATCAACTAACAAAGCAATTTCTGATGCTTTAGTATTTTTTTTTTCCTGAATGGCTCTTTGTTTAATATCCATTCATGCCTTCTGATCTAATTAGTATAATTAGCTTTGGACACACAATAAACAAAAGCAAAAAAACTAAACAGCCCGCAAAATTCCACTTCGACAGCCTGCTTTTCACAGACTTAATGGAAGCAGGTTTTCAGCTGTCTTCATAGCTCACAACCTTTAATCCTCACATCAATCTCAGCCTTCTATTCAATCACAGCTGCTGTCTATTGAGAAGCAGCAAAGGTTTCAGAGAGTTTGTGGGAACATGGAAGTCGTCCATTCATTTTCATCAGTAAATTCAGGAGACACAAATTTCACTAAAATTGCTAAAAGTGTTCCTGCTGTGTCTGGAAGATTTATTATTAGACATCATATTTCAAAATATGCTTTAAAAAAAACCTCAAAAAAATCATGTGATTGTTTTACCTGAAACATTATGTAATTTTATCACCCGTGCAATAAAGTGCATGTGTCAAAATTATCTTCCCTTTAAAGGTGAATAATATTCCATTATACGTACATACTATACAATTTTTATCCATGCATCTGTGGATGGTCACTTGGGCTGCTTTCACCTTGGGCTATTGTGAATAATGCTGCTACAGACATGAGTATACAAATGTCTATTTCAGTTCCTGCTTTTACTTCTTTTGGGTATATACTCAGAAGTGGAATTGTTGGATCATATGATAATTCTGTGTTTGATTTTTTGAGGAATTGTCATACAGTTTTCCACAGCGGCGGCACGGTTTTATATTCCTACCAACAGTGTGCACAGGTTCCAAGTTCTCCAATTCCTTGTCAACACTTATTATTTTCTGGTTTTTTGATAGTAGCTACCCTAGTGGGTGTGAAATGATATCTCACTGTGGTTTTGATTTGCACTTCCCTAATGACTAGTGATGTTGAACAATTTTTCACGAGCTTATTGGTCACTTGTGTGTCTTCGTTAGAGAAATATCTGTTTAAGTTCTTTGCCTATATTTTAATTAGGCTGTTTGATGTTTTTGTTGTTGAGTTGTAGGAGTTCTTTACACGATCTGCATATAATCTCTTCTCAGATATATGACTTGCAAAGCCCAAAGAGTTTTAAAGGTAAGTTCTACCAATTTTTTAAAAAAATATACGGGCATATAATCATTGTATATATTTATAGGGTCTACCTACTTTTAGTAACATTCCAATCTTGTAAAAATTATTCCAAAGAATAGAAAAATAAAATATTACTTGAAACACATTTGATAAGCATTGTATCCATCAGGATTCAACTGGAGAAACAAAATGAGTAGAAGATATGTACTCAGAGATCAATTGCAAGGAATGACTTACATGATTACAGGGGCTGGCAAGGTATGTTTGAAATCTGTAGCACAGGCCACCAGAAAGAAGAGGCTGGAACTCAGGTGTGAGCCAAAATTGCCATCCATAGGTGGAATTTATATTTTCTCAGGGAAACCTCAGTTCTCCTCTTAAGACCTTTCATCTGATTGAATCAGGTTCACTCAGGATAATCATACAATACATATTTAGGATAATCTCCCTTACTTAAAGTCAACTGATTATGGACTTTAATTACATCTGCACAATATTTTCACAGCAACACCTAGTTTAGTGTTTGACTGAATAACTGTGACCACAGGGCAGCCAAGTTTATATGTAAAACTAACCATTGCAAAAGTAATATAACCTAAATGAAAGCCAGAAAAGGATAGTTTGAAAAAATAGTAGCCAATTTTTTAGTCAAAAAAGTGAGATTACAAATTCTCCCCCTAAAACCACACACAATAACAAAAAATATATAGCATACCAAATCCAGCAATAAGGGAAATGGGGAAAACATGTCCAAAATACAAATATTTATCTTTGTATGAAATTCTAGAATTAAGAAAGATTTGATTCCTTATCTCTTTAAATTTTATTGTGAAGGCCGAGTACAGTGGCTCATGCCTGTAATCCTAACACTCTGGGAGGCCGAGGCAAGAGGATTGCTTGAGGTCAGGAGTTCAAGACCAGCCTGAGGAAGAGCGAGACCCTGTCTCCACCAAAAATAGCAAAAAAAAAAAAAAAAAAAAAAAAAATAAGCCTTTACTAAAAATAAAAAAAATTAACTGGGTGTGGTAGTGCATGCCTGTAGTCCCAGCTACTTGGGAGGCTGAGGCAGGAGGATCACTTGAGCTCAGGAGTTGGAGGTTGCAGTGAGCTGTGATGATGCCACTGCACTTCACCCAGGGCAAAAAAGTGAGACTCTGACTCAAAAAAAAAAAAAATTTATTGTGAAGAACATATAATAGTCTATCTTTATAATGGAGTAATATGATCATTATATCTCTTTTTAAGATATCGCATACCCTGAATAATCCCTTGTTCTACAGTTGAAATCAGTGAAGTAACACTGAAGACAGAAAAATGGTAAACATAAAATATCTCTGTAAATTATTCCTACTTCTTCTCCCTGCCTCACTTTACTGAATGATACTTTGCTCACAATTTCCTATGAATTACTTAGTTTAATCTATGCAATAAGAATCCTGGAAAAAATGAGTTATCTCAATTGATTGCTCACAGTCACAGATCACACTCCTTGTTCTACTCATTCTCCCCTTCTCACTACTGCACTTGACTAAAAAATTTTAAAACAAAGAATCCTAAAAAAAAGAAATGTTTGTGGGATTTTTTTTAAATCTAAATGAAACTGGTGCTTTTATATTACTATTTATAGCAATGTTTTCCATCATCAAAGTACAAATCTATATATCCTTTGTAATAATAGTCACATACATGAATATCTGAACTAAAACATTCACCTATAAAACTGGACAGAAGGGCAGAAATTATTGTAAAAGCAACAATACTTACAGAGATATTGAATTCAAGTAGGATTTGTCTTTTCAATAGCTAAATTTATTGTTCCCAAAGTTGTATTTTAGTTGAAGAATTAGAGTAAAAAGAAATCAAATTAAATAGGGCAACAATTTCCTAGAATATTGAAAGGGAAAAGTACTCATTCGACAAATATCTATGGAAAGATTTTTTTAGTGTCATGCTTGTGTTAGGGACAAAAAATAATAGGCAAATAAGATATAATCCTTTTTGAAAGATCTCTCAAGTCTGGTGAGAACCTGAAGACCAACATATATATACACACATAATTAGATTACTGTATAATAAATTGGAGATAAGAAATATGCGCAGGACATTACAGAAAACGTAATCGCGTGATAAGAAGAGAAATCAGTAACAACTTGGTGGAGGCGATGCCACATCTGCCTCCTGAAGAGAAACACCAGTTAGCTCATTTGAAGAGGAAATGGAAGGCATTCGCACAAAAGGAATGGTTCGAAAACTGGACACTGAGGGAAATCTTCCAGAGACCTTATCTCAGCAGGTTTGCATATTTGTGGCTTTTTCAGGCAAAATATTTAATCAAATAGATTTTCTGAAGATTATAAACATTCTGTTTATGTTATGCTAGCAAAGTATGCAGTCTCCCAACTATTTCACAATACCGTGTAGTTGGAGAGTATTTTTCCTTATTTCTCTGGTGAAACTTGCACCGTGTTGACCACACTATTTTCGGCAGCAGGCACCTACTGAGTTCCCTTGTCCCTCTGAGAACTGTCCTCCCTGCCTCGCACATCCACGTGCTTCTCATGGGAGCTGCCATGTTTATTCATGACCCATGGCCCTCGCCAGAACTCGAACTCAGCAGGATGGGCAGCTGCCAGGCTGGGCTACTCACAATACCTCGGTCCTTGAGGACTGGACAAAGGCTGGAAATTTATCTGAGCCTGTACCAAGAAAGCCCTTCTCTGGAATTTTTAGTTTGAAACCCCAAAATTCAAGCCTGTTTTCTCATGAGTGTGGAAATAGATCGGTATCGAGAGACAAATGAGGCTTCCAGAAACAAAAGAAAAGAACGCCAAGGATCAGCTGCATCCCACAATCTGCAGTTTACTCCAGGAGGAAACATCTACAGTCTTACTATAAACCCCCATTTTTAATGTAGCTAGTTTTATTTGTTCTGTTTTTTTTATTTAACTAACAAAACACGAAACACCTAAGTTTTAGAGATTCCTGCCCAGTGCCCTGGCTCTTTTGCTCTCCTCAGGCTGCATAGCTCCGATTCCCTCCACTGAAGGAAGAAAAGGAAGGACTGAGCTCTCTAAAGTCACATATGAGCAGATGTCCATTTGTTACAATGGTCATGATGATATTAATGATGATAGTAATTGTCACTTACATGCCTATATTCAGGAATGATATCAGCTTAAAAAAACACACACACACACACACCTAAAAAGTGAAATTGGCTCAATTTGTCCCATACAGCTGTGATCCCAACCTGCAGACCGCAGACAGATACCAGTACCAGTCCACCAGTCCATGGCCCTTTAGGAACCAGGCCGCACAGCAGGAGGTGAGCAGCGGGAGAGCCCGTAAAGCTGCATCTGTATTTACAGCAGCTCCCCATGGCTCCTATCACCGCCTGAGCTCCACCTCCTGTCAAATCAGCAGCAGCATTAGATTCCGCATTATGGTGAGTTGTATAATTATTTCATTATATATTGCAATGTAATAACAATAGAAATAAAATGCACAATAAATGTACTGTGCTTGAATCACCCAAAACCATCCCCATCCCCCAGCCCCCTGGTGGGTAGAAAAATTGTCTTCCATGAAACCAGTCCCTGGTGCCAAAAAGGTTGGGGACCGCTGCTACACAGTTACTCTTCTTGCTCTTAGGGAACCAGCACTCACCCCCTGTGCCCATGCTTCATGCTCCCCTTGGCTCCCTCAGAGAACAACATTGTAATTCTTTACGATGCTCTCCCAGGAAGCATCTCAAATTCTAACCTTTTAAAATTTTTACTTCCTCATTGAGAATGTAACCTGTTTGTTTCCCAGTCTTTCAGAGTGTTAGCTATCTATCTGCTAGGAGCTAGCTAACATGATAGAAAGCAAATTTTAACGTGCTAATAATCCTGTACTCAAATATAAGAAATACAATTAAGGTTCTCCAAAAGCAGGTAGGGCATTCCATGAGATAGGAGGATCCTAGTCAATGCCAGTTTTCAAGCAGTTGCTGGATAACCACCCGATAGGAAGCTTCTAAAGGAGAGATTCACTTTGGGAGGGAGGTAATATTATAATAGATAGCCCATAAACTTTTTTTTCTAATTTCAGTTAGGGACTCAAATATTTGTTCATCAACATATACATATATACACACACACACACACACACACACACACACACATGCACATACACACACATGGATAGATACACACACACACACAAAAACACTATTACACAAAGAAACAATATTATTAGACAGCTATCATAAAATCTACCCTTCAAATTATGCCAGTGGGTTGGATTAACTTTGTTTGAGCGCAGAATCAATCCCACCCAGGTAATGTATCCTATATCCAATCAAGAGTAATTCTTTATGGTAATCTTATTCTGATCATTATAAATTACTAGAACCTTAATATTAATGACAAGATTCAAGCAGTATTCACCTTTTACTACAATGCTTGGTTGGGGTGTCTTAATTGCAGGCAAAAAGACTTGTTAAGAATTCTAAACACATTCTCCATAATAACCATTATATACAGTGTCCCATATGTTATCTTCCACAGTAAATATACTGGATTTACAGTGGTTTATGATCTCAATCTACCGTTACTTTATTCTAAGAAGCTGGTAACAATACTTAGCCATTCTGACCTGCATGGTGCTGGTCTGTTCCGTATTCTCTTTTTTCCATCCTTGCTTTATTTCTATATTATTCAGGACCCCTTAGACACAGTACAGGATAGAAATACACCTTAAACCGATTCAGGCAACAGAAAAGGAATTGGTTAGTTCACAGAACTAAAAAGATTGTGGAGGAAGCTCACAAAATTGAAAGAAGCCCTGCAAAAAATAGAGCGTTGGAAGCCGGAGTTCAGTACTGTCAGGAACTCTGTGTATCCAGCTCTGCTTGGTTTTAAACCGTAGACTGACTTTCTCCAATGAAAGAAAACTTGGGTGTGGTAACCCCAGTTTATAGTAATCCTGTAGAAAGAAACCCAGAGAAGCCCTGACTGGTACTGGCTGGCCCACATGTCCATGCCTCAAGCTAATTACTAAGGCCAATGGGTGCAGTCACATTGCTAACGAGGCTATTTTGTTGCAGGGGGTAAAATCTTCTATGGGTAGGATGGGGGAGGGATGCTTATTGTACAGGCAAATTGAAGCTATGCATTAGGGCAGTTTAAGAGCTACCATCTTGGCCGGGCGCGGTGGCTCACGCCTGTAATCCTAGCTCTCTGGGAGGCCGAGGCGGGCGGATTGTTTGAGCTCAGAAGTTCGAAATCAGCCTGAGCAAGAGTGAGACTCCGTCTCTACTAAAAATAGAAAGAAATTAATTGGACAGCTAAAAATATATAGAAAAAATAAATTAGCCGGGCATGGTGGCACATGCCTGTAGTCCCAGCTACTTGGGAGGCTGAGACAATAGGATCGCTTGAGCCCAGGAGTTTGAGGTTGCTGTGAGCTAAGCTGATGCCATGGCACTCGCCCCGGGCAACACAGTGAGACTATGTTTCAAAAAAAAAAAAAAAAAAACAAAAGAAAGCAACTTAATTGTCTTTTATAATTACCTCTATCGTAGTCTCTGCTACCTCGGTCATCATAGCGATCCCGGCCCCCATATCGATCCATGTCCCGTCGTGGGCCATCACGATACCCATCCCGATACCCATCCCGATACCGATCTGAATCATAACGATCTCGATACTCTAGAGAAAAAAGAGACAGGTAACATTACTCTCTTTTCTTTGATGCCATTAATAGAAAGAAACATGGTAACCCATTAGATCAATTTGGTATCAAGAGTTCCTATTCACTACTGTCTCAGTTTTTAAATAAATGAATCATTTTTGCCCCAAGTGGAATTATTTGTGTTAAGTTACTTATTTTTCACTATTTATTTGATTTCTTTAAAAAATTTCCCTGGTGAAATTGCTGGGCTAGCAATTTTGGGAGGAATATATAATCTCCATATATTCCATAATGAATTTCCAGAAGGATAACAATTTAAATACCAAAAAATGTGAGCACAAAATACTGTAAGAATATAGTTGGAATCTTCTACGCTTGAAACCAAAGAACTAAAGACCACTTAAAAAAGTTTAGCATGGAGGCCGGGCGTGGTGGCTCACGCCTGTAATCCTAGCTCTCTGGGAGGCCGAGGTGGGCGGATCATTCTGAGCTCAGGAGTTCCGAGACCAGCCTGAGCAAAAGTGAGACCCCACCTCTACCAAAAATAGAAAGAAATTAATTGGACAGCTAAAAATATATATAGAAGAAATTAGCCGGGCATGGTGGCGCATGCCTGCAGCTACTTGGGAGGCTGAGACAGTAGGATTGCTTGAGACCAGGAGTTTGAGGTTGCTGTGAGCTAGGCTGACGCCACGGCACTCACCCCAGGCAAGAGAGTGAGACTCTGTCTCAAAAAAAAAA
>CAUYSK010121183.1:0-11719 GCA_963575035.1 Avahi laniger | reverse complement strand
TCCTCTTTCTTTCATTCTTTCTTTTCTTTTTCTTTCTTTGTTTTTAGAGAGAAGGTCTCACTCTCTCACCCAGGCTGGAGTGCAGTGGCTCAATCATAGCTCACTGTAGCTCAAGCAGTCCTTCCACCTCAGCCTCCTGAGTAGCTGGGACTAAGGTGTGCCCCTGTAATTTTTTTATTTTTAATTTTTAATTTTTAATTTTTTTTTTTTTTTTTTTTTTTTTTTTTTTGAGACAGAGTCTCACTCTTTTGCCCGGGCTAGAGTGCCGTGGCATTAGCCTCGCTCACAGAAACGTCACACTCGTGGGCTCGAGCCATCCTTCTGCCTCAGCCTCCCAAGTAGCTGGGACTTACAGGAACACACCACCACGCCCAGCTAATTTTTCTTTTTTTCTTTTTTTTTTGTGGAGATGGGGTCTCGCTCTTGGTTGGGATGGTCTCAAACTCCTGGCCTCAAGTGATCCTCCTGCCTTGGTTTCCCAAAGTGCTAGGATTACAGGCACAAGCTACCATGCGCAACCTGTTTGTTCGTTTTAAATTGGTGGTAGTACAGTATTCCATTGTACTGAGTAGTATTCCTCTGTATGATATATCATGGTTTATCCGCTCATCTGATAAAAGATATTTGGGTTGTTTCCAGTTTTTGGTGGTTTGAATGGAGCTGCTATAAACACTTTTGTACACATTTTGTGTGAACATTTCTCTAGGGTAAATTGTTGTGTCATATGCTAAGTGTATGTTTAGCTTTTTTTTTTTTTTTTTTTTTAAAGAGAAATGGTCTCACTGTGTTGCCCTGGCTGGTCTTGAACTCCTGGCCTCAAGTGATCCTCCCGCCCTGACCTCCCAAAATGCTGGGATTACAGGTGTGAGCCACCTTGCCTGGCCTTGTTTAGCTTTATAAGAAACTGTTTTCCAGTATGATTGAACCATTTTACATCAGCAGTATATGAGAGTTCCAGTTGCTCTGTATCCTCATCAGGACTTGGCATTATCAAAACTTGGCCATTTTGCTGAGTGTGGCCCACACCCATAGTCCTAGCTACTTTAGAAGCTGAGGCAGGAGGATCTACTGAGCCCAGGAGTTAGAGGCTGCAGTGAGCTATGTGATAACACCACTGCACTCCAGCCTGGACAGCTGAGCGAGACCTGTCTCAAAAAAATTTTTTTGGCCATTCTAACAAGTGTGTGTGTTATCTCATCATGGTTTTAATTTGCACTTCTCTAATGACTAAGGCGTCGAACATCTTTTATTTTATTTATTTATTTATTTATTCATTTAGAGACAGAGTCTTGCTCTGTTGCCCAGGCTAGAGCACTGTGGTGTCAGCCTAGCTCACAGCAACCTCAAACTCCTGGGCTCAAGTGATTCTCCTGCCTCAGCTTCCTGAGTAGCTGGGACTACAAGTATGCGCCACCACCCCCATTTCATTTATTTTTTTAATTTTTAGTAGAGATAGGTCTTGCTCTTGTTCAGGCTGATCTTGAATTCCTGAGTTGAACATCTTTTAATGTACTTATTTGGAGTCTGCATATCTTCTTTGGTGAAGTGTCTGGTCAAGTCTTTTGCCCACTTTTTAATTGGTTGGGTTTTTTTATATTGTGCCAAAATATGTGTAACATAAAATTTACCAATTTAATCATTTTTTTTTCTTTTTTCTTTTTCTTTTTTTTTTTGAAATAGAGTCTTGCTCTGTTGCCCAGGCTTAGAGTGCCATGGCATTAGCCTAGCTCACAGCAACCTCAAACTCCTGGGCTTACACGATCCTCCTGCCTCAGCCCCCCAGTAGCTCGGACTACAGGTGCACGCTACCACGCCTGGCTAATTTTTTCTATTTTTAGTCGCCTGGATAATTTTTTTCTAATTTTAGTAGAGATGGGGTCTTGCTCTTTATCAGGCTGGTCTTGAACTCCTGACCTCAGGCTTCCTCCCACCTTGGCCTCCCAGAGTGCTAGGATTACAGGCATGAGCCACCACGCCTGGCCCATTTTAATCATCTTTAAAATAACATTTCATTGGTATTGAGTGCAGTCACAATGTATAACTGTCACCACTGTTTCCAGAAAATTTTTTTATCGTCCCAAACAGAAACTCTGTATGCATTGGACAATAACTCCTGATTTCTCCCCCCTGGCAACTCCTGGTACCCTCCATTGTACTTGCATTGCAGTCTCTATGAATTTGCTAGGTATCTTGTATGAGTGGAATCGTACAGTATTTGTCCTTTTGTGTCTGGCTTATTTTACTTAGTGTAATGTCTTTGAGGTTCTTTCATGTTACAGCATGTGTCAGAACTTCATTCCTTTTTATGATCGATAATACTCACTTGATGGACGTACTTCATTTTATTTATCCATTCATCAGTTGATGGACGTGTGGGTTGTTTCTACCTTCTGGCTGTTGTGAATAATTCTGCCGTGAACATTCATGAACAAGTTTGGGTATGGGCATGTTTTCATTTCTCTGGGGTAGATCCGTAGTAGTGGAATTTCTAGGCTAGCTCTGTTTAACATTTTGAGGAACTGCCGGACTGTTCCACAGGGGCTGCACCGTTTTACATTCCCAGCAACAACGTATGAGGTTCTGATTTCTCCACATCTTGCCAAACCTGTCATCTTTCGCAGCCTTCAAACCGATCTGGCTACCTCGAATTATTTTTTTCCCATTATATTTCTAAAATGTAGGTGAAACATTTCATTCTCCTAAAGCCCACAGCAGCTCCCTGTTGCCTGCAGGTAGAGTTTAGGGCTCAGAGGCTCTGTGCTTGGGCCTCAACTACCTTTTCATCCTCCAAGCACATCACTACGGCGAGGCTTCGTCTCCTAGTTTCCCCGTCACACCACACTCTCCCTGCCTCTTTGTTTGACTACTGGCTTCTGCTGCAGTGCGTTCCATTCCTCAAGGCTTAATGCAAGGGCTTGCTCCTTCGCCTTCCGCAATCCCTTTGAATGAATTGTTCTCTGCCCTAAGATATTGCCCGTGTTTCTCTTTATATTATTCAGCTTTTGTAAAAAAAAAAAAAATAACGGTTTATAGGCCTGTTAACTCTGCTGAACAGTGAACCCTGGGGGCAGGAGTTGTTCTCACTCTTCTGTGTGCCTGGCACCGGGTGCCTTGCCCACAATGGTAGATGCTCTGGTCAGGGACCGAGGGGCTCCCTGTGTGATAGACCCCACCGCTGTCCCAAGGCAGCTATTAACCAGCCTGTGTGCACAGAGCCCAGGGAGGGACTGGTCCCCAGGGGGCCCCTGGCACTGTGACACTCCTGGCTCATCGTGGGTCCTGTCTCAGTCTGTCCTGTTTCCTCTCTAGATTTGTGGACTGGTGCAACCGTTGCCTGTGATAGGAGTGATGCTGCACGGCAGTGCCGAACCCCTCTGAATATGGTAAGGGCGGAGGCCTGCCTATCGGGCTGGCGTTACTTTACTCCTAGGGATGAGGGGCATTTCCCTGGTGGACTCTGAAGGCTCTCATTATGGAGCAGCCTTCTTCCCAGGAGGGCTGTTGGCACTTTTGAGGGTGTGAACGCTTGACCTGCAGTTGAAGTGGCTTATGGGGCCTCGTCACAGTTGCTGGAAAGGCACAAAGTTAGCACGTTTCGTTGAACTCTTGTTACTCCAATACATGGGTCTTCTATTGTGTCGAGCTGTTGCTGAAGTGTCCCCAGCCTCTGTCCCTTTTGCTTTGGGCAGTATCTGGGAAATGCTCGGATTGGCATGGCCCTCCCACAACATGTCCTAGTCCTTTTGTTCCCCCTCAGTGATCATTTGTTGTTTACTCCCAACATTCTGATAGGGCCGTAGTGTTTCCAGGTAGAACAGATTATGTGCTGGAGCAGAAGTGTATTCGTCTGCACATGGTTGAAGAGAGAAGTGACATCTCAGCTGATAGTAACTTGTCTCTTCCTCCAGACCCCTGTTTTCGGACTCGGATCACGGCCTTAAATGCCAGCTCCACAGTTGGGGATGATCATGAAGGAAGCTTTAAAAGTCACCAAACCCAGACAAAGGAGGCTCAGGTATGTAATCCAAGGTCTTCCTCTGCAGGTAAACCTTGCTTCTTATTCTGTAGATGGAACCTCATTTTAAATGCAGTCAGGTATCTCCTTGATGGGATTTCAGGGGAAATTTCTGAAAGATGGCTGGCTTTCCATCTCACGTTAAGCCTGTTTCACTTAGGAGACAGTCGTACTGAAGAGAAATTATATTTATTCTGTCAGTTCAGCCCCGGGGGCCCACTTTTCCAGCTGGTGCCAGCTCTCCACGCAGCCCATTCTTTGTGCAGACCTTGGGCATTGGTGTGCCCAGGGAATGGTAGAATATCAATGGGAAGTGGTGCTTTGAGGTTCCTTACTGCATTTCCTTCACCGTACAATGTGGTGAGACGCTTGAGGGACCTGCCTTGCCTGGATCGTGCTCCAGGGCAGTGGAGAGGCCAGGTGTGACTTCAGCTCCCCGGGTTCTCAGTCACTCCTCTCTGCCATGAGGCCTGGCATCTCTTCCATTCTAGCTTTTCTTCTTTCCATCCATCCATCTCCACCATGTCCTACCTTACTGCAACAAGGTTGTACTTCTGTCTTTGTTTTTCCTGGAATCAGTGTATATTGGCCCTCCCCCTGCCCCCACCCTGCATTTTACGGGGAATACTAAGGACAGTTCCAGAGCTCTCTCAGAGGTTAGCTGTCGCCGTTCTGCAGAGAATGTCACTGGGGGTCGGCCTGCTCAATATCCCCTCCCTCCGTCCCAGAGGAGACTGTCATCCTCCCAGGCAGTGATCAGGCTAGGGCAGAATGGCTGTTAGAAAGCAGTGGAAACCATTCACACTGAACTTTTATTTATTTCTATTTTATTTTTTTAGAGATGGGGGTTTCGCTCTGTCATCCAGGCTGGAGTGCAGTGGCACGATCACAGCCGGGCTCTGGTACCCACAAGCCACGGCCCGGCGTTTCCCAGACGCACACAGGCCGCTCCGAGGGGCGCCGCCTGCAGGGCCGGGAGGAAACCACACAGCCGAGCAAGCGGCGCATGGACCCGCAATGATTGGCTGGCGGAGCCGGCATCAGAGCCAATGGGAGAGCGCCTTGTTGTCAGGTGCACAGCCGGCCGGCTTGCCGGGGCTGACTGGCGATTGCTGTGGAGACGCCTGGTGACTTCGTGGGCTGCCGGTTTGGGGGCTGCACCGGGGTGGGCGCGGGCCGGAGGGGCTCCCGGCGTGGGGTGGAGTCACGTGAGGACACTGGGGGTGGGGATAAATTTGGGAGAGGGCTCATAGGCAAAAGTCAAGTGTGCTTACTCTTAGCGCCTGAAGTTCAATGTAGCGATCAAGATCATCCACAGCAAGAAAGCTTCCACGGACTTCTTGGAGAAATTCCTTCCCCGGGAAATTGAAATTCTGATACCATGCTAAACCACCGCTTGAGCGTCAAGACTTACGAGTTCTTCAAGACATCAAATGGCAAGGTCTATAATGTCATGGAGCTCGGGGCCCAGGGCGACCTTCTCGAGTTCATCAAAATCTGGGGAGCCCTGTAGAGGACACCTGTGCCTGGGAACGATTCCTTGTTGTTTTTCTCAAGAACGTGCCTCTGACCTTGCACACAAGTCCAGAGCGCCCTCACCCTGCAAACAGGAGGGGCTAGAGAGTTGAGATGCAAACATCTGCTGTATTATAAATAAAACAGCTACAGCGAGAGCTTTCGCTGCAGCCTCATACTGTCTTGTGGTGTCTGTGTCTTTTTGTACGGGCTGCAGTCATGTGTCTGTGTCTTTATGTTTCTATGTTCATTCCTCGGTCTCAAGTCGGGCCACGTCAAGTGGCACAGCGAGCAGGCTTGCATCATTTGGGACCATGGAATCGGAGAGGTACCTCTTTGGTATAAAGTAAGTGGCACCCAACAGAGGACCTCCGGCATTGTGGGGAATTCCCCTTCAGCTGTGGACCGAGAATATCGAAAGTTAGTTCAGGGACTTTTACACTCAGTAGGAGTGGCAGTTAAAGATACTACTTTAAAGCAATTGTTTGACTCAGTGCTGCATCACTGCAATTGGTTTCACTTTCAGTCCCAGGTTCAGTTAAATTTATGCAGCTGGTAACAGGTTATTAAAGCCTGTCGTGTAGCCCATCAAGGAGGCGACACAGTTAATTTAAAAAGCTGGACTGCTAAGCACTGCAGTTACTGGAAACAGACTCAGAGAAAGCTGAGTCGCAGAATGGGAAGGAGCTGGATTCTCCTCCCCCTGAGGAGATCCCAGAAGTGACTCCTCTAACAGATAGTCAGGAAGGGGTTAATTCTCTATCCCCCTAACACTGAAATAGCAGAATTTATTGCCTTATTAAAGAAATATTTACTCTCTCTCTCATCACCACCTCCACAGCCCCGACAGTGCCCACGGCTTATCCTGTCTCTTTGCCGCTGCCACCACAGCCAGTCCCACCTGCGGGGGCTGCTTTTCAGATTCCTAATAGCCCTAATGACCCAGATACCGATCTTCCTTTGCCTCCTGACTTTGATGATAATCCCCCTCTTCTCCCTTGGGCTGGAACTACTTTCGTTTTCCCTATAGTACAGCAGCCTTTTGGCCCTGGTGTTGATCCACAGTACCCGACAGCGTTTACTTACCATGCCCTTCAGTATAAATTCCTAAAGGATTTGAAATAGGCCGTCCAAGCTTATGGTCCACAGTCTCCTTTCGTCCATGGTCTTTTGGACGCCCTTTCTAGTAAAAACATTCTTATACCCTCGGACTGGCAGAATATTGGTAAAACATCCAACTCCTCCGAAACAGGGTATTGGAGTTCAATTGCACAGAAAGTTGTCTCTTCCCCTTTCTCTTTAGTCCAACAAAGTAAATTATATGCTATTTGTTTGGTTTCACAGGATTTCCCTTCGACAACTTTAAACATTCTCAGTGACTCTCAATATACTGTCTATGTTACTTCTCAATTCCCTAACTCTCCTTTGGTCGCGTTCGGTCCCTCTTTATATTGCTCATACTCGTTCCTCTTCTGGCCTTCCTGGCTCTCTTACCCTGGGCAACGCTACTATTGATTCCTTCCTGATTGCTTCTGTTCAACAGGCACACACCAAACATGCCTTGCACCATACCAATACGAGAGGACTACAACGTCGCTTCTCTGTCACTCATAAGCGAGTCAGACAGATTGTCCGCTCGTGTTCTGCTTGTGCCTCTATTAATCTCCCTTCTCTTTTACCAGGCTGTAATCCTTGAGAGATTCAATGCAACCAGATTTGGCAAATGGATGTTACCTATTTTCATTCTTTCGGCCGTCTTCACTATATTCACCATACTATTGATACTTGTTCTCGTTTTCAGTGGGCCACAGCTCAAAGTTCTAAAAAAGCTAATACAGTTATCACCCATCTACATTGCTACTTTACTGTTATGGGCCTCCCACATACTATCAAAACTGACAACGTCCCGGCCTGTACCTCTCCCAAATTGGCTGATTTTCTGCATCTGTATTCCATCCATCATGTTACTGACATACCCTCTAACAGTCAAGGCCCAGCTATCATTGAACATGCCAATCATACCTTAAAACTTCAACTTTTAAAACAAAAAGGGGGAACTCCGGAGTCACCTCATTGTCATTTTCTTCGAGTCCTTTTCATATTAAATTTTTTGAATCATTGGCAGGCATTGGGAGCCTCTGCTGCGGAGCGTCATTTCACCCCCACTAAACCTGTAGCTCCTTCTTCTCTTGATCCTGTCTATGTCTGTTTATCTACTGGTGATTGGAGGGAGGGGTGGTACCACAGTGGGGTTGGGGCTATGCTTATGTTTCCTCAGATAACGGTTGTGAGTGGTACCAATGTGCTGTCTTAAGCGATGCGATGGCCAAGCGAGGGCAGACCGAGGACCTTCTCGAGGAATTCGAGAACTTGACCATTCGCAGCAGGACCTACACGGTGGCCACGACTCGGGCCACACCACCAACGTGGGGACAGCTTAAGAAGCTTACTCAGGAGGCTGAAAATGTGGTAACGCGTGCGCAACAGCCTCGCAACCCTGGTACTCTTTTTCTGACAATGCTCGCCATCGTTTCTTGCCAGGTGGGCTGTGTGTGTCCCTCTTCTACTTATACCTATTGAACCTATGTCCCATATCCCCCTTTGTTCAAAGCTGTAGCATGGGGTGACCCAGAAGTCACGGTGTACACCAATTATTCTAACTGGAGGCCTGCTCCCTACCAAACTCAGTCTTTATATAACAAAGAGTAAGGGAGGCTAATCTCCAATTATTCTTTAAGTGTGGAAGGATATCCTATCTGCTTTGGTCTTAGGCCTTATCTGCCTATTTCCCATGAAGCCTGGGGGCTACAGTATAATACCTCCTCTTTTGCGGCCTTTACGGTTTTGTTATCCGTAAAAGGCCTCCAAGGAAAACCTACTAATCTAACTGAGGGCCAGTCACCCTTGCCCATATGTGCTGTGCCACATGTTGATGCTCCTTTACAACATATAGAGTGGACTAAATGTAGAGGCAAAGCTTTGAAGCTTTTAGCAAAACCCCACCAATTGTTGATTAGAGCCCCATGTCGATTTTCATGAAAAATTCTCTAATCACTCACTTCGGTGGCATCATAGGTCTAACTCCTTAGATGCCTCAGCAAATGAAACTATTATATGGCATGATAAGGGCTTATCCCCTCCTCAACCTTATCTTTTGGGAACCACTGCGATGCAAGGCCCTGTGTGAAAACTGCTTGCATCTGGAGAACATATAAATATATGGACAGGTAACATGTCCTGTAATAACTCAGTAGGTTTCCAGGTCCACTTACATAAAAATCATTCTATATATATCTTGGCCTGTGTCCCCTATCCATATCTCTTGCTGATGGGCAAAGTCACTTAGAATTCATCAATTAATCATATTCATTGTGTAAGTAACTGTTCTCTGCACACGTGCCTTAACCACACTTCTTGGCAATTTTTCAATGAAAGCTCGCATAGTCTGTACATTTTAAAGGCTCCAACTGAGCTATGGCTTCCTGTGAATCTGTCAAGACCATGGAGCAAGTCTGCCATGCTCACTACGCAACTCGACAAGATATCTGCTCTAGCACATAGAGCCAAGAGAGCAATAGGCCTAATTATAACCGCTGCTATGGGGTTGGTAGCCATTGCTGTTTCCGCCGCAGCAGCTAACTTGGCCTAACATAAAAGTATCTAAACGCCTGACTTTGTTCATCGGTGGCATGAGGACTCCCACCGACTATGGCAGTATCAACATAAAATTGATACAAGATTAGAAGGAGAAATTATGAATTTGCAACACACGGTACAGTGACTAGGTGACCAAATTCAAGTACTGACAATGCAGTCATTTCTCCACTGCGATTGGAATTCTTCCCGATTCTGTGTTACCCCTATTCCTTTTAATCTCTTATCTGGCAGTGTCGATATGATCTCTAATCTTCAAAATTTGGAACAAGAAATAATTGATGCGAATGAGGCAGAAATCTTTCGAGGCCTGGCCAATGGTCTTGCCCAATTAAATCCCTTTGAACACCTTAAGACATGGCTTGTATCAGTTACTAGCAATCTATGCATTGCATTATTGGTTGTTGTCTGCTTTTTCATAGTCTACAGACGATGGTCCCAAAAAAGAATAAATAAAGAACAACAACATCGTGGTGGTGCTGCAACATGTTCAAACACAGTGTCCTATGCCTTAAAACAAAATAAAAAGGGGGAGATGTACAGGACATCTGTGCCTGGGAATGATTTCTTGTTGTTCTTCTCAAGAACATGTCTGTGGCCTTGCACACAAGTCCAGAGCGCCCTCACCCTGCAAACAGGAGGGGCTAGAGTGTTGAGATGCAAACATCTGCTCGCTGGAGACAAAACAACAAGAAACTGGAAGGTGTTGAGTTGGGACCGTGTGGGAACAAAGAACTTGCGGTGGGACAGTTGCCAACCAGCCTATATTATAAATAAAACAGCTACAGCAAGAGCTTTCGCTGCAGGCTCATACCGTCTTGTGGTATCTGTGTCTTTTTGTACAGCTGCAGTCATGTGTCTGCGTCTTTGTGTTTCTGTGTTCATTCCTCCATCTCAAGTCGGGCCACGTCAGAGCCCTGCAAAAGGACGATGCTCAAAAGAAGTTTCACCAGCTCTCCTCGGCCATCAAGTACTGCCATGACCTGGATGTCGTCTACTGTGACCTTAAGAGTGAAAACCTTCTCAACAAGGACTGCAACATTAAGATGTCCGACTTTGGCTTTTCCAAGCACTGCCTGCGGCACGAAAGTGGCCGACTGGTATTAAGCAAGATGTTCTGCAGGTCGGCGGCATACGCGGCCCCTGAGGTGCTGCAGGGAATCCCCTACCAGCCCAAGGCGTACGACATCTGGAGCCTGGGTGTGATCCTCTACACAATAGTCTGTGGCTCCATGCCCTACGATGACTCCAACGGGAAGAAGATGTTGCGCATGCAGAAGGAGCACCGCGTCAACTTCCCACGTTCCAAGCACCTGACGGGCGAGTGCAAAGACCTCATCTACTGCATGCTCCAGCCCGACGTCAACCGGCGGCTGCACATAGACGAGGTCCTCAGCCACTGCTGGGTGCAGCCCAAGGCACGGGGCCAGTCCTCTGCAACCATCCCCCACGAAGAGGGGGAGAGCTCCCGCGACACAGAGTCCCCAGGGACACCTGAGCCCGATGCTGAGATGTCCGCCACCAAGCCGGAGCCTCAGGAAGAGGCACGGGCCGAGGCACAACCCGAGACCACACACGCCGAGAAGGCAGTGCCAAGGCCTACGTATTCGGAGACCCAAGGCTTGACCGCTGAGCAGGCGGCGAGGCAGACAGAGGAAGAGCGTCCCCAACAGCCTTCAGAGGCGCACACCTTGTGAGCCTCTCTAGGCGCAAACCCAAGTTTGCTTGGTAAAGAAGCAATAAAGGTGAATGTCACCCCAAGATGAATGCCTTTGCCCTGGCTTCCCACTTGGATTGCACTGCAATCCCTCGCTTACTTGGGAAAACACATCCCGGAGTGCCTGGCCCAGACTGACCTCAGGCAGCTGCACTAGTCAGAGGTTCCCAGTTAGAGGCTACAGGTTGGAGACCTGGAGGGGCGGGGACCAGAGCCAGGAGTTGAGTGAAGAACCCACTGCTTCCAGGGGGACGCCCCCGAGTGCAATGCTGGGGTGGGGAGGGCAGGGGAGGGCAGGACAGAGGAGGGCTGGGAGAGCTGGCTCTGTCTGCAGCTGGGGTGGAGGTTCTGGGCAGACCCGTCCTCTTGAGCCCCACGAGGCTGCCAGTGGGGGTCGGGGAGAGGCTGCTGAGGGGAGACAGATAGCGTCTCAGCTCCACCCCCACCACCAAGCTCCCCAACCTGCTGGGTGCCTCAATTTTCCTGTTGTGTCCAGCAGTTTCCCCCCATGTCCAGCCAGCACCCAGTTTTCAACAGTGCCGAGTCACCCCACCCTGTGGTCGTTCCCCAGTCTGGGAGAAGTGGACGGCCTAAGTGCGCCCCCACAGTCCTCTGTGGCCTTGACCATAGCCCCTCGAGTCCAAGCCTGTCCCCAGGAGTGACACCCCTGCCAGAGCTGAGAAGCTGACACTGGCAAGTGGGACGGGACGGGGGTCCTCGCCACGCGTGCCCCGCCCAGGCTGTCTCAGGCAGTCCTCGCCTCACTGCGTGGCCTTTCTCTTCGCCTCATTCTGGACGACCTCGTGCAGGCCTGAGGG
>CAUYSK010121182.1:0-41878 GCA_963575035.1 Avahi laniger | reverse complement strand
CGGGTATATGCATACACAAAGAGTGCAATGCGCACCACGCAATAGGATGGACATATTTGAAACCTGGACTGAGGGGGGGAGGGGGGCAAGGGCAACACATGTAACCTAAACATCTGTACCCCCATATTATGCTGAAATAAAAAAAAAAGTAGAAAATATAAACCTGAGGAATTTTTAACGTTATGATGATTATTCAAACACACACACAAAATTATTCTTTATGGAAGGATTCAGCACTGCCCTTTTTTCAGATGGGGGGGTCTCCTGGTGGGCACATTTACAACTTCTTTAGCCACTTGACAAAGCGAAAGGAGCCCAGGAATGGAAGAGTGTGTGAATACGTGGTGTTGGGACAGGAAAGAAATTGCTAAGATACAATGTTAGCAGTCATTGCCGCAAGATACCAGTTGGCAACAAGTGGTAACGTGCCAGTGAAACTGAATGAATGTCACAGTGCAATGGAAAGAATGTCAACACATGCACACGTGGCAGCTCAGGAACACGGATAATGCACGGACAAGCACACACGGACATGGAGTAAGAAGTGAGAAAGAGAAGGGGACAGCAGACAACGCACTCTTGGAGCCTTTCCCTTCCCCAAATGACAGACAAGTGGGCTATGCAGAATCCACTTCTTCTCAAAGCAAGACACCACCAGGATGTCACTCCCAGCCCCACCCACGCGTTTACGCCGCACAAGCCGGAACACCGCCCAAGACCAAGAGCGGCTTCCGGCTCGGCTCTCTCCCTTGCAGCCGCCTTGGGAAGAAATAAGCTCACATAGGTCAGATATATCTGCATAATACTTTTAAAGGGCTTATTGAATTTTTTCTCAAAGTATCTCGTGCAAGAGCTGTGGGTGAATGACAAAGCTTGAACAGAGATGATATAGGAAGAAAATTAGTGTACACCAGGTTTTTCCCTCTCATTTTATCATTCCTTTTCCTGAGAGTCAATATAAAATGATATCAAATTACACTTCATCAAACAAGAGAGAAAATGATGCTTAGACACTGTCTTTCCATTATTAATTTGGTAATAATACTGGACTATCAGCTTTTTAAACGGCATTGTTTTCCAAAGTTGGAAACAGAAATTTACAGCTGATCTTTGAAGACCAAACGCTTGCGATGCAATAAAGCTGCAGCAGGTGGCTCTCTCTTACCTTTTCTAGCTGCTCAATGCAGGCGGTGTGGACGACGATTTTACAGACCGCACACTTCCTCCTGAGAGCGGATTTCTACAATATTCAATTCAAAATACAAGAAAGAAATGTTAACAGTGTGTTCCGAAGACTTCCCTGGTATTAAAAAGGGTATACATAAATAAAGCAAACATTTCAATTATTTCTATTACTATACAAATTTAAAACTTCATCTTAAACATTAAATACTGTGACAAACCTCCTCAATAGTCTTTTCACTCACCAAGTCACTCCATATCCGCATGACTTAAGATGACCTAGATTGTTTCTTCAAAGTATAATAATAATAGCTGCTATAAATATTGAGCATATAATGAGAACCAGGCTCTTTATTCTATTATTTCTAAGTGTCATGACGTAACAATGTAGGCATTATTTTGCTACATTTTAAAATATATTTTGACATTTTTATTCAAGTAGTTAAGGGGCAGAGCCAACATCCAAACTTAGGTCTAAGTTCAAAACAAGCATTCTTTCCCTCCTGCTGAAGAGTCCACATTTCAAGGGGCCAGTCACTTTGGGATTCTATCCCAGGCACCAATTTATACTAAGCTACTTGGGTTTCTGTTCAAATCCTCAGGAAATAAAGAAGATAAGTCTAGCTTTTACAACCAGGAAGCAATAATAATAACAGCAGCAAATGCAGCAAGAGCAGCTAACAAGAATATAGTACTTGCTCTTACAAAAACTATACAAATAGTAATTCACTTAACCCTCATGACCCTGTGAAATATTTTCGTACCCGTTTCACAGATGAGAAAACTGAGGCACAGTAAGTTACCTGCCCAAGGTCATCTAATTAGGGTAGAGCAGAGCCAGGTGGTCTAGCTCCAGAGCTTATGCTTGTAAGCATTACAATTTGGCCTCTCTGACAGTCAGTACTAGTTTAGATTGACAATAAAAAAGGTTGAATGTTTATCTTTTCTCTAACAATAAAAAATATGCTGCAGGGAGAGATGAATGAGTGGAATCTAGATTTCATTACTGCTGGTATCATGTAGGATCTAAACTAAAACTGCTCAGACCTCTCTACAAAGGACAGACTGGAAGGATCTGCGTGAATAATTTTCCTTTTGAGCACTGAAAGCAACTTATTATAATAAAGCCAGTCTGTCAAATAGTCTATCAAAGCATCCAAGTGTGAAATGCCCTGAGTCCCTATTCTTAAAGAAGACACTCACAGAGATTGCTGGCAACCTTTCCCCCTTCTGATGAGTGGCTTCCCCTGCAGAGGTATAATTTTTGAGCCAATTGTGGCAGGTAGGTAGGAAGGAATAAGGTATTGCTGTTGCCAGAGGAGACCTGGAGGAGCTACAATCAACCACCTTGGAAGGGGCAGAATCAGGAAGGAAACTGCAGCCTCCTGTGTCTTCCATGACTTTACTCAGTCAACATGGGGTATTTACACAGCGTTCTGAGCCCCAATAAAAGGACCTAAAACATCGCAGTACTGCAGCAAGGAAACTTGTAGAAAATATCCACTGACTGAGGTTTATTTACTCTGCTTATAGATGCCTTAATTACTCTTGGATTTCTTCTTCCTGAAGAAAGAACATGGTCTAGCACATTAAATAAGTTTGACAGTTCCCTTTGCAAATAACAAAGGACAAGGGAAACCAAAGCATCTAGCTCCACTACTGAAAAGTGTCTTGCTCTAAAAACGAAAAAGAAAAGAAGAGAAAGAGGAGGAAGAGGGGGAGAAACAACAAGGACCAGAAGAAAACATGAAGCAGTAATAGCAACCGCAGCAGCAGCAATCAAAACAATAACAAAATTCCATCTTGCAAATTTTCACAGAATGCTCATAAGCAAATTATTGTTCCCCTCCTGTTTCCCATGGATATCCTGCTACAGATCACTGCTTTGGTGCCACCTGCAGAAAATGCGTTGGGTATCGAGTCATGTTGCTAACTGAAGTTAAAGTGATGCTAAGGAAACTGGAGTTGATTCCAGTCTACTCATTATCCACAAAATCCCTAGTAGATTACGCTGCGGACAAGCAAAGTAATACCACCAAAGGTGTGCAAACACTTAAGGGCTATGATTTAAGGATGCCTGAAAGCCTCCTTCCCTACCAGTAACTCCTATCCCGTCGAGCTGTTTGCCTGACATTATGCTCTGCATTAAGTTCTAAGGAGCTCTGGGATTGTGCAGGCTCCTAGAAGTCCCTGAGGGTGATGGGAAGGAGGACTCCAAGTAGGCTCAGGAACCTTTGTGCACCCACTGGAACCAGGATACCTCTTCCCTTCTTTGTTGTGCATATCAGAATTCTGAGTCAAAATCTTTCGAACAAGAGATCTGGGCTAGAACCACTGGGCTAAGATACGTTATCTCTCAGCTTACGGGAACAACATATAAATACACTAACATCATTCATACGGAATAATTCAGGTGTAATGTTCTACAGATGATAATATGTGAAGTAAAATACTTTAAGTTATAAAACTAATTTTAATTAAACAATATTGAATTTTAAAAGATTCTCTTAAATATATGACATACTTTCATGCCTTTTGAGGCAAAATATATTGACCATAATCTGAATTCTTCTTCACAAACACTACAACATGATGCATTGTACTACAAAGAACAGTCATTTTTGTTTCCTGTCTTTCTGTCTGAATAGAGCTCCTTTCAAGCCATTGTTCTTGTCTTTGGTTGTTCTCAATTTCCTAAATGACAGCTTCTAAACAGCTTTTAATGTGGGAAATCAGATAATTATGGTTACAATCATATGTAAAATTAAGTGAATAAATTCTGAGTGAAGATCTAAGGTCTTTTTCCGTGGAAGTAAAGTATATAGATTTTAGTTCCTTCATTGATAAAAACTGTTTCAGAGAATCTGAAGTCTTAACTATGAACTTCTTGGTTTATGACTATATTTCAACTGGTTAAAGTTATTTGAAGTAGCTGGATAATAAGATCCTGGGCAAATACTGTTCAAAACACATATTAATAGAATTTTGTGGTTGATTAGGTTATATTTTTTTATTTTGGAGATATAAGTACAAAAGTAAAAAAATGCAGGAATCTGGACATTCTAAATACTATAAATATTCACTTTTTTTCAACTCTTATGTAAGCCAGTGTTTCCTTCGCAATGAAAGGTGATATATTAAATCAAGAAAAGTCATTTAAAATCATTCAGGTTAGTTGTTATTCTTCACATTGGGACATAGGTGTTAAAGAACCTAGCACAAAAACACAATTTAATAAATATTACCTAGAACACCAAGCACGTTTAAAAATTAAAATTATAAAAAATTAATAATTTGCTCTCATTGATGAATTTAAAGGCCAACTGGGCTTACTGCTTTAAATATCAAGTAGAGTATCCTCAGCACACTTACTAAGGATTTCCTGATTTTGTCAATGTTGGTACTCAAAAGGAACCATCAGCATGTAAAGGGGAGGCATGTCTGAAATTAAGACAACATAGGATACAATATAGAACATATTCCATCATCTCTAACTTTGATCTAATAAAACCATGATCAGCATTTGCTTAAATGACAAAATGAAGCTATGTTTTAGGATGGTGGGCACAATCTAGCTAGCTAGCCACACAGCGGCTGTAAGAGAAAACACGAAGTTCTGCCTGGGCCCTGCACGTGTCCCGCATGGCAGGCACCGCTGGCATGCAAAGCAGTGGCGGCTCCTCAGCAAACTCCAGCTCCTGTCGAGCAGGGGAGTAAAATGATCCCGGCTTTAGACCCCTGGACAGGGGATGGGGGAGTGGGGGGTGCGAGCCACAGAAGGGTCAGCGGTAGGAAGTTTGCAGCTGTCCCTGGGAAAGAGTTCAATGTCTAATCTGTCCCACCCAACCACACCCCTGGCTGTATGTCCCAAGAAAGCTGTTTTTTCTTCCTTTGAGCAAGAGATGTGATTTCTGCTAAGTAATAATGAATAAATAGCTGATGGGAGTTGATAGAATTTGATTGAAAGAGAGAGGAAGGAAGGAAGGGAGGGAGGGAGGGAGGGAAAATAAAAATGGGAAAAAAGAGAGGAGGGAGAGGGTAGAAGGGAGGGAAGAAGGGAGAGGAAGGGAGGAGAGAGGAGGGAAGGAGCAAGGGTGGTGGGAGCTTCGCTGCCTTAGGTAACCTAGTTTCACAGGCCTGTGATTTATAAAAGTATTGGGGCCTCCTTGCTGCCCAAGGTAACTGAAATGAAATATCTGTCACCCCCGATAGTCTGAAACTTGACGTCCAGAAGCAGATACACCAAGGCTGGCTGTCCCCTTCCCACATGCCAGCCTCATTCCTCCCTACGGAGGGGCAGACCCGGCCTGCTGAGCATTATCTCCTGCTATCATCCTAAGGACCCCACCTGGCCTCACTCACCTCCACTGGTTTAATCCCAGACAGGAGATGCTGGGCAGGTGGCAGGAAGAGAGCCAGCGTGGAAACCTTTCCTTGGTCTCCCTGTCCCAGGAGACCTCAGAGGCCAGAGCCTGCTGCAGGCCCCAGACCACCAGAGCAAAGTGTGGGTGCACAGCACCTCAATCCCAAATTCCCAGCCTGGGGCCCACAGCCCGAATGCAAGGAATCGCTGCTTCACTCAGCCCAGCCCTGCAAAGAGGCCACAGTGCGCAAGGGGACAAAAGGCTGGGAAGGGGGCCCCAGGCAGATCTCTAGGGAAAGGGCTGGAGGGGACAGGGGTGAAAAGCAAGGAAAAACCGGCAGAGAGGAGCTGGGAGTAGGTCTACTCCACCTTCCTCCCTGCTTTCTTCTCCCCAAGGCCACCCTCGGCCTTCCCAGGCAGGAAGGTTCATCCTGAGGACTGGAAACTGAGGAAGGGCTGGGAACCGACAAGGACAGTGTCCTCCTGCCCCACTCTTAGACCGCACAGCTCCATCCACAGCAGCATGTAAGAGGAAGGGGCAGGGAGCAGGGGTGATGCCGCCCAGGCAAGGCTGAGCTGTTTTCCTCTCCGAGGGTGGGGCTGATGGAATGCTTAGTCAAGTGGAGGGGAGGAAACTTCCTAAGCTTTAGAATGTCAGGAATCCCCTGTCCTTTCCGTGGGGATTGCTTCTCTGGGCAACATAAACAAGAACAGTGCTGCTGTATAATCCAAGGTAAATGAAAACAAGAGTTCTTTGATTTATTTAAAAACCTAATTAGAAGAAATGACAAGCATACTTGGCAAATTCTGATCCTCTAGGGAGCCTGGGATGCAATCTGTATGTCGGCATTAGGAAAAATGAAGAATGACATTATCTGGAAGTTCCATTAATATGATTTCAGGGCCGAAGCCCAGCCTCCGCCATCACTCGTGTGGGCTCCTTTTTCTCCCCAACAGAATACAGCACATTTTGGACAAACCAGGAGGGTGGCTACCTTAAGTTCCAGCATACCCCTATTGGCCTCAGTATATCTGTCTGTGACAATCTGTCTGTGACAATGAGATCTCATGATGTCGGACCAAGAAACAGAGATGCCACATGTCTGAAGAAGTTTGTGACCTGAGTGGAAACTCAGAGCTCTCCTAAGACTCCTTGCACTATGTTAAAGGTCCCAGCCCTGTGCCTGAGTAGTGCTGGCCCACGTAGAACAGGCCTTCATGCGTCAAGACCCCTTGTGTTTGGGCAATGCGTCCTCTGGGCAGATAAGGGCCTGGCATGAGCTGAATCCCTGAGATAGCCCCCACTGTCAATACCCTTGATAATAAACAATGCCAAAAGTACCTCAGAATAGCTGAAAGAAAAAGTAGCAGGAACAACTGGAGGTTGGGTAGGGCACTCTTACAAAGGAGTGCACCAAAATATTCATGCAATACTCAAATATGCACCAACACACCTAAGTCGTATATGCCAGGGATCTACATCAGTATAGATGTAGAGGTATCCTACATCACTGAATTTTCCATACAGCTGAAACAATCTGTTAGCCATTGAATCTTCCAAAATATATTTATGAAAATTTAGTCAACAAATCATTTCAACCATCACTATGTGTACAAGGCAATGTGAGTGCTGTACAGGATATAAAGAGGAAGCTTCTCTCCTCCTGGGAGATGCTGGCAAGCCACTTGGGAGACAAGAGGGATGTGAAGGAAAAGGTCAGTAACAGAAGAGAGCCACGTACGGCTAAATGCTCAAAACAGCTCGGGCAATAAAAGCTATCATTTAGAGGAGGTAAAATCTGGGAGCCTGAGTCAGTTAAAAGGGTCTGACAGAAAAAGCAAAGTCTTGAATTTGGTCTTAAAAGATGCTTACATTTGGAAAAATCAAAGACATTCCAGCAGGGAAAAGATCCAAAGTCTCTTTGTGTATTAATAGTAGGCACCGATGCCTCCAAAAGGGAATTGAGACCCACTCTGGCATGTCTGGTGGTGGACAGCTTCTGGGCTCACAGGTGTCCCTCTGCATGGGCTGTTGGGCACGAGGCTGGTGGATGAGTGTGGAAATTTTAAAGGTGTGTCTGGTTGTGGGGTCCAGGTGGAGTAGGGTGTCCACAGACGTGGGGAGTAGGGACACTGGCTGTGCTAAGATGCCAGAGGAGCTGAACCGTGAGGAGCTGCAAGAGAAATGGCAAACACAGAACCATTCCTGAGAGGCCCAGCGGTTAAAAATTGTAGAGTTATAAGAAGGGGGAGATTCCTCTGTGTTTTTCCATTCTGCTATAATCCAACACCAAGAACGCTGCCTGACACAGATAACGTGGAAGGAAAAAAGAGAGGGAAGAGATAGGAAAGGGCTTCCAGAATAGGGCTTTCTCCCTACTTACACCCTCAGATGAGCCCCACCAGAACTGGGGTCTTTGGAAACATTAGGGGATAAAACCCCCCACTAAGACACAGACATTCTCACAATGGGAAATCCCAAAAGAAGTGGTAATGAGGCAGCCCGAATGTTTAAGGAATAGAAGTCCTCTTGATAATACATAGAGGAAAAATAGGGTGGCGGCTTCATAGTGATTATAACTGTTTCTGTGAGTGCAGATCAGACGTCTCTGGGGAGCCCCGGGAGTACCTGATGGGAAGGCTGTTTTGCGGAGGACAGAGGTCTCACACAAACGGGTAGAGTTAGGAATGGTGAAGTCTGTGTTGCCGCTGCTCATGCAATGCCACCTGCATCTACAGGTGACTTAAACCAGGGAATGTTTATTTGGATGACAGCTGTCGGGGCAGGAAGAAAACAGACAGAACTGAGCCAGCCAGGAAGCCAGCTTTCCCAAACGGAAGTCTCTGGTTGGGTGACGCAGATTAGGCCCTACAGGTGGACTGGGATGAGGTTGTGAAAGGCCTTAAATCTGGGCTGAGAAAGACAAACTTTAACCTACTAGGTAATGAGGGACCAATAGAGCTTTTGAGACAAAAATAATAATTTAATCTGGTGACAGTAAGCAGCACTATCTGAGAGCAGAAGGAAGAAGATAAGAGGAAATGAGATGAGTAATTTATTAATTCAGTCAGCCAATAAACACCAAGCACCTACTAGGTGGCAGACACTGTCCCAGGCATGGGGGACACGGCAGTGAACAAAACATTAAAAAATGTTTCTGATCTCATAGAGCTTATGTGCCCACGCTTACATCCCCCTGTGGGAGACAGACAATAAACAAGATAGATAAGTATGATATACAATATGTGGATGGAGACAAGTGCTGGAGAAAAAATTAAAGAGGGAAATGGAGAGAGGAAATACAGGAGTAGGGGAGAGTTGAAGTTGTAGATAGGTTGGCCAGGAAAGGCTTCACTGAAAAGATAGATTTTGACAAGTGCGGAAGGAAGTGAGAGAGTTCACCCTGCAGGTCTCTGGGGGAAAGTGTTCCGGGCAAAGGGCAAAGGGCACAGGAGCGCCACGCCCAGAGGCATGAGGGGTGGCGGGGCCAGTGTGGGGAGCGAAGTGCACCAGGTGGAGACAAGGCCGGGTCCCACAGGGTCTTGCAAGTTATGGTTAAGACACTGGCTTTTTATCTGAAAGAGAATAAAAAACGAAAGACCACAATGATAATCCACATATTAGGTGATTAGGGCCGCAACTACAGGGATAAGAGTGAAACAGGAAAGAACAGCAGAGCACATTGTGACTACCGAGAGTGCATGTCATTCCAGTTCCACCTGGGTCTCCACTAAGGGTCATAGGAATTTCTCACTCTTTGGCCTTATGTCTTTCAGTTGCATAATCAATAGCCAGGGATGGCTTCAATCCTACTCCTTGGTCAGCTCTGCTGCTTGTGTGCACCACGCCCCTCCATGGCGGGGTCTAGATTGCTGGCTGCTCAGGCATTCCTTCTGCCTCCTCCTTCATGGTCATGATGCATTAAAAATGGTTCCAGCTTAAGGAACTTGAAGAAATCTTCAAAGATCCATAACTCTATTTCCCATTCCTGGCTCTCGTTTTATCCATAGACACTTCATATTTGCATAACTATTATCGTTGACTGTCTCTGTATTTTGTTGTACTCATCTCGGTTCTGGGGGGGGGGTGGAGGTGTGTGTGTATGTGTTGGCCCTCTTATCTTTTGTTTATTTCTCTACACTTCTCAGCTTATGTGCCAGCCGGTCTTAAGTTACATGTCCGTGGCCAGTGACTGGTTTTCACTTTATCATCTGCCATCTTTCTGTCTTTGTTTCTTTCCAGCTGCTGCTGTGGCTGCTCTATTAGATTTTTACACTCTCTTCAAAGTTACTCTCTTCAAAGATCTGTTTGTATTAGCAGATCAAATTTACCATACATTGTATAGCAGGTTAAAGTGTTAATATATATGGAAAATGTATATAAATATGATTACAAGCACACAGACAGTAATAAGCAGAAATTCACACAGTTATGTGCTACATACACAAACCTGTGCATTCACAAATTCCAGGCAGACAGATATGAGTCAGGACGGGCTGGACATATTACAGAAGTCAACACAAAACCAAGTTAACAGGAAATAGTATCTCAGCGTTGTCTCAATGGCTTTCTCTCGTTCTAAGGTAGTATATATCAGGCACATAGCAGAGCTTTGAGTCTTAATGCGAACTAGGAAATACCAAACTTTGCCTTTTAATCTTTCTGATGCAATAGCACCATAAATACCATTTTACTTGTATCTTGAATCCAGACATGCTCTTGTCATCAGCTTATTTTGTGAAAGTAGATGGAATTTTTAAAAAAAATTTCATTCATTAATATTTATAACCAATGATTTAAAGGCCTTTGCTTTAATATCGAAATGTTATGTCTACTTAAGAAGCCATATCAAGCCGTAAGTTAGCTATCCTTTAATTGTCAGTTCCCACATTCTAAATTATTGGTGACATAATCAAGACAGAGTCTCCAGCCAACCTAGCCCAGGAAGACCAACATTTCCGTCCTGTTTACCCAACACTGTATCTCCTATTGGTAATGTTTTCACCGACACACACACACACCTACCCATGTCATTTTTTACCGAAGGTATCAGTATGGAGGCTGGTCAGACAGAGGCTGTCCCGGAGGCTGGCAGTCAGTATGGGATGCACATTGCGCGTACCATAAACACAGCTCACCCACTTTACAGCTAAGGGAACAGAGACCCTGTGAGACTAAGCAGCTTTACCAAGAAAGTAGCTAAGAGTAGAAACTAGGTCTTTCTGACCCAACGCCATTTCTCGCTGTTACATCTTACCACTTTCCTCTTGTTTTCTTTGCTAATGGTGGATTAGGAGACCAAGACTAATGAGGATAGATAAGAAACATGATATTTGACACAACTGCTTCATATGGTCTGTTCTCAGGCAATCCTCAGGGGAGTTGACTAATGACCACCACACCATAACCACCTGTACGTAGATGGTAAAAAGCAGTCCCTGTTCTCCAAGAGAATCAAATAAAATGGGCTGCAGAAGGCACGGCAGGGCTTGCAATCCCACAAAAGTCCACTACTTGGGAGCGTTAAATCTCCCTCTGAAGAGTCTTGAACATAAGGCAGGAATTCAAAAACCCTGGATTGTAAGTCTAATGATATTTAAATGGCAGGATTGACCTGGTGGCAGGCGTCTGTGTGCACATGTGTCCCTCTCTCAATGATCACATCACTGAACGTACTCATTCATTCGATAAGTCACAGGGTAACTACTCAGTGCAGTCGCTTGTTCTCAGTGCTGAGGATATAAGAGACTACAAAATAGGCAAAGTCCTGAGCTAAATGGAGCTTATGTTCTAGTGGTAGAGACAGGTAAATAAATATTTTTTAAAAATATGAAAGGAAATGACGTGCGCTATAAAAAGCTGAGAGAACAGAAAAGCAGCAGAGCCAAGGAACAGGCTGACCGTCAGTAGGGCTAGTTGTTTCATGTTGTGAAATCAGTTCCCCGTTTTCCCCAGTGAGAGAGAAGTAGTAGGTGATCCTAAGACTCTGGGTTGCCTTTTTGGGTTCAGTTTCTTGGAACCATTTTCATGCAAAGAGAAATGATTATAGCAGCTACCATGTATTGAGTGCTTGTGATTTGCCACACTGCTATTGTATGCATTATTGTCTCGTTTAATTTTCACGACAACTGTAAGAAGCAGGTATTATCCACATCTCATAGATGTGAAACTTAGGCTTAAAGAGGTTAAAACAATGATGAATGTCACACGACTCAAAGCCTGGAAATCTTGGAACTTGGGTTCAAAGCCAGGTCATTTGATTCCAAAGCCCACACATTCCTTCATCACCCATATCTCCTTAAAAGAAGACATCAAAGCAGGCTTCTCCATTTCCTTGTGTCTTTTAAGCCATCACCTTCTGAATATGTATCTGCCTGGTCTATGGGGTAGGGAACAACAACAAAAAGCTCCTAAAAAACAGAGACAATGTTAACTTTGGGGGCTAGTAGTTTTGGGTAACTGCTAATGCAAATAATGCTTCAGCCAAGATTAAGTACCTCTGAGCAACAGGTATATTGGTTAAAATATACTGCTCTGGGTGCCTGGCACTGGGAAGTACTAGAAGAGTATTTCTATACACCTAGGCATTGCCTGGATGACATGTAAACTCTATGCTGAATCAGATGCAGGTGATGTTTATTATCAGGTAAGAGGACTATACTTATCAAGTAACAACAGAACTGCTTCACACAACGACATGCCTATATACAAAACACACAAGTGCAGCCTCTATCTAAAATTGTTATCACAGAAGAGATGACAATAATTCTCAGAGGTTCAAACTCTAAGAATAAAACAAGACACACATACTTTTGGCTTAATGAAAGTTTAGTATAAAGGCAAGAGAACTGCACAAAGATATAAAAAAAAAAGTTATAAAACTCTGGATGGTGAGAACATCTCTATAACTCTTCTTTCTTTTACCTTTTGGTGAAAGTGAACTACATGCTATGACAACCCCAAAGGTTGTTGTTACCGGTCAGAGATGAGTATGAGTCCTAGGGAAAACTGTGAAGCACTGTGTGAGCATTTCTTAAATAGTTTCGCACTGAATGCTGAGATCCCACAAGATGGCAATGGGTGTTCTGTGGGGAAAATAATGGGTTCCACAATCCTCCTGTCCCCTCCCAACACAGTAGGAAATCCTGCATACCTTATACCCTCCTTTGAGCTTTATAAGACTTATTTGTATATTAAAGGTGTTTGGTGTTTTATAAACTTATGATCACAAGCCCCTTTTAATGAATAACACCCCATATTGTTTGTATGTGAGTTTTGTGTTCTCCAGAATATGATTTAGAAAAAAAGTAGACTGTGCCCATAGACAATGGTACTATTAATCCAGGGTCACCAAGAAATGACAGAATCCTGAAGATTCCTGAGCGACATCATATCCTACGTATCCTATTACCACTTCCATTACCTGAAGCGGGCAGGATCAGCATTACATTTTCCCTCACTATATGGACAGCACTCGGTACCAAATAATAATGGTTATAACAGTCACCGCGGTAGTTGTAATAGCAACCATGGCGAACATTATTTACTAAAGGCCTACCACGTGCCAGACACTGTTCCAAGTCCTGGGAATGCCCAACCATCAAGCCGGATACATAAAAGGCAACATTACTTCCACCCACGGGAGCACCCCATTCCCTTTCCCCCCCCCATATCCACTGACTAGGAAAGCAGTAGCAGATAGTTTGTCAGTGAAAATCCTTTTTATTATATAAACTATTTTTGTTGATGGCTACACTTTCCCCTGAGTCATCTTGATTCATTAGATCCTCAATATCCTAATGGTGAAAAAGGCCTCTGGCAGAGAGCAGCTGGCACCCAAACAACTCAGAAAGCTGGCTGTGCCTCCTGGGCTTTATTGCCACACACACGGTTCCCTCTGGCAGCCTGCACCCAGCTCAGCCAAGCTGCCATCTGGGCTGTGGATCATCAATCTGCCATGCTGGACAACTGGCATTTGAGGCTGACAGAACAGGAGCAGCATGCAGGCAGATCTCAGTGCATTCTCAGTCCTGTGTTTGTGGCCTGTGGTGTACACCTGCTAGACCCAAATACACAGATGGGCACAAAGTCCCCAGCAATGCATGCTGGGCTCTGATTCTCTCATCTGCTCACTCACAACACACGGATGCATGGGAACCAGCATTTGCACATGCTGCTGCCTGATGCTCCAAGTGTCCTAAGATGAAACAGACAAGATGTAACCAGAATCAGGGTCCTTTTCATTTTTAAATAGCAGAAAGCTGAAAGTTTCCTAAGAAACAACAACAACAACAAAAAAAAAAAGGGTGGAGAGCTACTGCCCTTGTATTTTTTTTTTTTTTTTTTGAGACAGAGTCTCACTCTCTTGCTTGGGCTAGAGTGCCATGGCATCAGCCTAGCTCACAGCAACCTCAAACTCCTGGGCTCAAGCGATCCTCCCGCCTCAGCCTCCCAAGTAGCTGGGATTACAGGTATGTGCCACCATGCCTGGCTAATTTTTTCTATATATTTTTTTTTAGTTGTCTGGCTAATTTCTTTCTATTTTTTAGTAGAGACAGGGTCTCGCTCTTGCTCAGGCTGGTCTCAAATTCCTGAGCTCAAACAATCCGCCCGCCTCAGCCTCCCAGAGTGCTAGGATTACAGGCGTGAGCCACCGCGCCAGGCCCCTTGTACTCTTCCTACAAGTTTCTTCCAAGAACCCAAACACCTGGCCAGCATCCCTGTGAGCAGGTGCTGTGATAGCCCACTGCAGACAATGATGAGCCTCTGTTCTACCAATAAGAAGGCACAGCTGGTGAGATGTCCTCCAGAATGGGTTACTTTGATTTGTCACACCCAGTTGGTCCCACCCATGACCTAGTAAGAATATGGGTGTTACACACAGCAGCAAAATGACAGTTGAAGGTATGAGAGTCTTCATGTTGGTATTAGACAAAACCATCCCAAATATAAGGCCTTGATAAAACCAAAGTACAGCCAAACTACTACTGAGCTCCTTCAATTTAATGACATTGAACTGTAAGCAGGAACGAAAGAGAAGGAGGGAGAATATGAACATTTGTAAACTAATTTTATCCTCCCAATTCTGAGAAGTAAATTTAATCTTCATTATCTTACAGAGGAAACTGAGACTCGGAGAACCAGGGTAGAGCTTCGATTTTCATCCAGATCTTTCTGTCTCTGGATCTGCGTGGCTCCCTTTCTCCAATGCGCCAACTGCCATGTCACATGGCCTCCTTATGCAATTCATTCACTTTCTCAATAAAACTATATTTGTCAAACTGGAAGCAACATCAGAAAGCACCTTAGAATTAAAGTCAGGCGTCACAGATGGGGTTAGCCACTTTCTCCAAACATTACCCACATGGAGAAGATGAAAGCAAAACACATGTACAAAACAATAACAAAAGCAAAGCAGTACCTATTAGCCTATCCACAAAAAGAAGGTGGCATAAACACATTTAAAGATAGAGAAGACATATCTAGTAACAGCATCCTGAAGGCTGACAGCTCCTTTTTCCCTCTTACACAACCTACGCACTCTTGCTCACCTAACCATCTACCTACTCTCTTCTCTGCAGCTCTCAGCTTCTGACACCTACCTGTCTGCTCACTTAGTCATCAACCACATACCTATCAACCTAAATACTCAAGACTGCTTTGGATGTACCTCTGTGTGTGTACCTGTCTATGAACCTATGTAATTGTAGAGTTATCCATATGGCTACATAAGGTAACTTGCCTTATAGAATGGCTGCCATCTTAGTTTCCTAGCATTGCACTAACAAAGTACCACACACTGGGTAGCTTAAAACAACAGAAATGTATGCTCTCACAGTCCTGGAGGCTATAAGTTGAAACTCAAGGTGTCAACAGAGTCAACAAAGCTCTCCCTATTTCCCTCTCCTAGCTTCTGATGACAGACAACAATCCTTGGCACTCCTTGGCTTGTAGCTGCCTCACTCCAATCTCTGCTCCATTGTCACATGGCCTTCTTCCTTGCATGTGCATCTATGTGTCCTCTCCTCTTCTTACTAGGATACTTGTCACATTGGATTAGAGCCCACACTACCTTATGACCCCATCCTGATTAATTACATCTGCAACAACACTATTTCCAAATCAGGCTACATTCTGAGGAATTAGGCATCAAGATCTTGGCATATCTTTTTGAAGTACACAAGTCAACCCCATAACAGCCACTTTACGCCAGATGTGAGGACCAGGCCACCTCATTTAGTCCTGACACTCTTTCTGAAGTTGATCTGTGCCTCTCTTCCCTGAAAGTGCACAAACTTTCTGTAAAGCTGTTTGTTTTAACATATTCATTCCCAGTCCCACTCACTAGAGATTCTAATGTGAGAGATCCAGGATGGGAACCACCACTTTATTCAAAAGTCAAGTGTCATAAGTGACTATAATACTCATCCAAAAATAAGGATCACTGAGGTCAGTCTTCATAACAATATTTTAAATCAGGAAACTGAGGCAAAAAGAGGTGAAGTGACATGCCCCAAGTTCATTCAGCACAGAAATGGAACAGCAGGCCTTCCTACTGCCCACACTGCCCACACTGCCCGTCTCTGCCTACCCAGGCCCAAGTGACCACAGTGGCTGTACACATCTACGCACAGATGCAGGATAGTTTCGAATGTAAAAGTAGGTGTGCATGATGGATTCTATGCATCATTAGCAGAGCAGTGAGTTCGTTCAGATACAAATGTTTGGACGAGCATCTTTGTAGACTCTCCCATGAAGCATGAGGACAGTTTCTCCCAAAGTGCACCCACTGAATGGGGAGGGAGGTCATCACTCTGTTAGCTGTCACTCAACACTGTCTGAAGTTCCCTGGAGCTGGGTGCTCAGCTCAGCCCATACATACTGACAGAATAAATGAATGAAGAAATGTACATCAAAATAAATGTCACTAGACAAGAGTGGTTCTAGCTGGAATTTTACCTCAGTTTTTCCCTCCATAATCCAGCTGGGAAACAGTAATCTTTCTACTCCAATTTCATTACTTTTGCATCCTTTCTTTTTCTCTAGACCGGAAAAAGAAATAGTTGCTTGTTTTGGAACCACGACTGACTTGGGAACAAATTTAATCCCATTCAATATCTGCAAACAGGTACTCCCCAGCATTAAATGTGGCTGCCAGAGAAACATAGAAGAGGAAAGATTTTAAACATCAAGTGGTTCAGTCCCAAAGCTTTGGAACAACTCTCCTATAACAGTTCTAGGATCCTTAGAAGTCACTGCCTTGCTTTCAATACTCTCTAATATCAGCCCCCAAATGTCAATTCACATAGCAGCAGGACGGCCTGGCTTTGTGAGCAGATTTGGTTTTAAATAAATGCTCCAATGTCCCCAAAAGTTAGGGTGATCATCTTAATTTCCCTAATGAAGTTTTGGTTCACCCCTAATGTTACAGCATCATTATTATTAATAGCAGCCACTTTCACCCTCAAAATTGTCTTGGTTTATATAATACATTATATGTTTATACTTCTCAAGCCCACCGACATTTATACCGTGAGCTCCAAGTATTGGTTTAGAAAATGTGGACACGAACAGCCTGCCCCATTGGTTCTTATTTCCATTCTTCCTTGACACATGCCCTCTGGTGTGCCCATGCTTGTCTCACGATTGCCACCTCCCTCATACACAGCTCACCCCTGCCTCTGAGATTGCTCATGTTCTTCTCCCTGCCTGAAATGTTTTCTTTCCCCAACCACACTCATGCAAATCTTACCCACCTTTCAAAACTGAGCTCAAACCCCATTTCCATGAAGCTGCCTCTGTCTGCATCAACCCACACTGACTTCTTCCTTCTCTTAACTTCTACCGGTGACATTTGCTTTGCAAAAATTGGGCAGGAATGAAAGGCATGTGTTTGCTGATGGAGTCACTCCTCCCCCAAGCATTCTACCTGTACTTTGTTTAGGAGTCTTCAGGTGGTACCTGGCTATGGTGATTTAGTCCCAACCCCAACAGGTAGGCTTCCTTCAAAAGTGGTTCCTTAAAAGAAATGAGAATATAATCTACTTATGCATGCTTTTTTCCTACAAAACTGTTATCCAATTGTAAGAAAGCTGCAAATAGAACATTAAAACATTTAAACTGGAAGCTCCCCTGGAGGTCTCTTCATCTGACAAAATAGGTGTCTACAGTATCCTTGAAAGACGGCTGCTCGAATCATCCAAAAACACACATCTTTTGAGTCCGTTTCTCCAGGTGCCTTGTCCCCTTACTGGACACTCTACAGGGTGTCCCAAAAGTCTCCGTACAAAGGAAAAATTTTGTAAGGAATATTTTGCAAATAAAGGTACATTTAGCTACAATTTCCCATTTTCCCTACGTATAGTGACTTTTGGGACACCTTGTAGTTTTTATGGTTCTTTCTTATAATACTGTATTTCTCAAAGTTAGGTTCGTAAACCATCTGCACCAGAATTATTTGAGGTGCTTGTTAAAATCACAGATTCCCAAGTCCAACTCCAGGCATATTGAATCAGCATTTGGACTAAAGAGGGAAAAAGTAATTTCCATCATTGACAAGTTTCCCAGGTGACATTTATGTATCAGTGGATTATAAATCTATAACTTAACTGTCCAGATACAGAGTCTGTGGATTCTATATAACTTAATTCTACCCTCCGAACAACAGATAGCAAGTCACTTCTCTTTTCTCCATGGCACCTCTTCAAATACCAGTTGACGTTTCTCTACCTTCCCTCTTTAATACTCAGTTGTAACCCACGTTATTTAACTTTTCTTTTTTTTTTTTTTTATTTCATGACAAGGTTCCATCTCCGGAGCCAACGTGGGAGCTCTCCTCTGGCTCCTTTGCTGCTTGCCAATGTCTCTCCCAGAATGTAATGCCCAAAGATGACACATGCCTCACAATGTGGGAGAGAAAACTAGGAGTGTTTTTGATGCTTTTACTACATACTGCCAATTTTGTGAAGTATATCAATTTACACTCCTGCCAGATATTAATGAGATCCACTTCAGCCCAAACCAACCACCAGTATTATCATTTTATAAATCTTTGCTAATTTAATAGGCACATGATGTTGACTCCTCACAGCTAATTTGGCTGTCTTTGTTTATATTTTTCCATATATATTGGCAAATTTTTGTGGATTTTCAGTTCTTGTTCTTTCTGGGGTTTTTTCCCTTTAATTAATTAAGTTAGTTGCTGTGCCAAGGAAGCCCTTTCTATGTATTATCACATCAAATCCTCAAAATAACATTTCCCCCACTTTATAGATGAAGAAACTGAGCTTTAAGGAACTTATAGCAGTTAGTTTTTCAGCTTCCTTACTGATTTTTTCCTTCATTTAATCAGTATTCTTTTGGAAATGAGTTCTTCAGCTTCCACACCCTTTGCAACATGAGTTAACAGGGCCAAGCACCTGGGATGAAATTATGAGGAAGGTTCAGAAGGACACTGGGAATTTTCTCAATTCTGTTTCCTCCTACTTCTACCTAAAATTTCCTTTATTCCCTTGATTTTCATGGCCTAGAGGTAATAGTGACCATGTAATAATCACTTAGAGGATAGCAATGCTATTTACTGATACCAGGTTTAAGGAGGATGCATATGTTCATATATTTTTCAAGAGAGGTAATATGTAGCTGTGCCAAAAAAAAGTAACAGAAAAGAATCAAAAAGAGCAATTTGGAGATAAGGCATAACTCTGTAACAAATCATAGTCTACCAGTTGGCAGCAAAACCAGTAGAAATTGTTCAAAAATATGTACACAAGTAAGATTAGCTTTCATTTTTTTTCATTTTATATTATCTGATATCCCAAGACCAGTGTTTATGCAATTAACTAAGACCCTAATGCTAATTCATTATTTATAGCATTTTAGTCCAAACAGCTGAGCTTCTCATGGATTTGGTGAATTTAATCAAATTCCATGCAATTATACTTGAATTAAAAATACATATGCATAAAGCTGAAATCCTGATATTTAAATCAATTGAATTTACAAGATTAGAAGAAATGCAAATGATTAATTAATTACAAGACTGAGTTAAAGGCAAAATTAAAAATAATTTAATCCTACTCTTTTTGTACCTTTTTGAAGGTAGCCAGGGCCCAAAGGTCATGACTTCTCAATGTCATACAATAAATGGTAACATTGAGATTCAACTCCAAGTTTCCTGACATCAAATCCAGAGCCTGCTCATCTGGGCCTTTCTCCAACATTTATTCTCAACCTCACTCAAATAAAACATGGTTTCCCCAAAACTCTCAAAGTTTTTCCAAACAAAACCTATAAACTAGTGGTCAAAACAGCTAAAGCGATGTAAAGGTTCTTGGTTCCAAGACTTGGAGATTTCAGGCAACCTGATAAAAGTCTGTGGAGGATATATGTGTTCCTCTATATGTTTCCATCTATTTGATGCAAACAAAATTTCTTCTTATTAGTTATTAACAGCAACATACTCATTTGCAATGTCAAGGCCCTATATTTTGCCCCAAACATTTCTTTCACATAAAAAACAAACATAACAAAAAAGAAAAAAAAAGTATTATGTAAATTTGACGGCTATTTCCCCAAATAAGAAAGAATACGTCTTTTCTTGTTTCTTTTACTATTCTATTTCCCATCATTCTCTTTGTGGACCAATAATTTTAAACTACACAAAAATGTTACGTTCACTTTCTCAACACTAAAGTTCTAGTTCCTCCACAATGCACTGCCTGGCAACCATGCTTTGTCCACAGGACACAAAGAGAATTTCAACCTTTAAACAGATTGTTCTCAATAGGGACAAAAGGCAAATTTTAAAAAGTAAAGGATATTCCAACAATTGACCTGTTGATTGTTTATATCATCTCTAGGATTGTGCCCTCCAGCGTTTAGTCTGGATTATTTGCTAGTGTACACTCGCCCCCAGCACAGGTGTTTCCACCCTGTTTCCATCTTCATCCCCCAGCAACACCGCTACAGCCACTCAACTGCAAACAGATCACCACCTCCCCAGAGTCCCTTCCTCCACACACAGGCCTCTGCCCCAGCCGGGCATCCCCTCCTCAAGCAGACGCACCCTCACGCACACTTACCCTCTCCCCCACACACACACGAAAGCCTGCCTGGGCATCATCATAAAGTAGCACATTACACCAAGGTCTGGTCTGCAGAATCAAATGCTAAAACCATTAACATGGACAACCTGAAAGCCATGTTAACGTGAGAAACTCTCTCTGTAAACCATAAAACATTCAGGAAGTTTTCCACCTTACAAGGGAAGGCTCCTTCAAACCTGTTCTTGCAAATTCAGGCAGAGTGACCCCCCTCTGCCTGCAGACTCGGAGGCCTTCCCCCAGAAAGATGGAGCCCGGAGCCTGGCAGGCACACTCACTGCAAATCTGACTTGGCAGTTCTCCTCTCCCAGGTAGCAGAGGTCTCCTGAGACGTTGGTCTCCAGCCACAAGTGTTCTCCATTCACAGCATTCTCCTGCAAGGAAAAGACCCACCTGACTTCAGTTTTCTTTTCAGAGATAAAGAGAGGAGATTTCACATTTAGATTTGGGATACAAGAAAGTTAGGGAATGCAAGCAGTTTAAACAGTTCTCATTTTACCCCTCAAGTACTACTGGAGTTGATTCTATCAAAATTCTAGGAAAAACGTGTTCAGAAAAACTTTGTTTGAGCTATAACTGAAAGAGACGTTAGGTCTGCAGCTGCTTTATCCATGAAACGTGGTCATTTTTGAAGCATATATTCAACAAATAAGAAAAAAAAAATCTCTAAATATTTTGATGTAAAGCTTCATTCATCCAGGCCCAACACTGCAAATTCCATGACAATTGAGACCAAATGCTATTAAAATTTGCCTTTATTCAGTGAATTAGCTAAGAAGGAGGATTAAAGTACTTTGAGTAAAGACTGTCCGAAAACACATTTATATCTGTAATGCGTAAATTATACTTCTAAGGGCAGAGGTTTCTTAAAACTTAGTTCAAGTCTCTGTGTACTCAAAGCATAATAAATTTCTCCTAATTCATGCATCTTACTAATTCAGTAAGGCCTTCACCCAATTAATTCTCAATTTTTCAAACTAAATAATTTTACTGCTTCTAAAAATATACTTCTGACAGTGAACAGGGCTGCTGGGATATATGAGATGATGAGCAACAATCCTATTGTTTAGAAATGGGCAGTGTTTAGCTGCAGGAAGGAGGGAAAACACTTGCTTTTTAATATTAATGGTATGATGAATAGGATTCCATATTCCTTCTTATGGTGCACTACCTTGGAAATGATGAATTTATATAATAATTGTATATTTTGCTCATTTGCTTTAAAAGGGCTCTGAGCTGTTAGGGAAAGCATTGTATTATATTAACATAAAGGAACAAGACTGAGTCTACAGGTCTTAAAGGAAAATTGCTTGTTTGTATCTTATTCATCCAAAACGCATGGGCATGTAATTATTTTTCTGTGGGGGATGTTACAGACTTAACTGTGTCTCCTCAAAATTCATATGTTGAAGCCCTAACCGTCAGTGTGATAGTATTTGGAGATGAGGCCTTTGGGAGGAAATTAGGTCATGAAGGTGGAGTCCTCATAACGGGATTAGTGTCCTCTCCCCCCTCCCTCTCCCTCTCCTCCCCTCCCTCTCCCCCTCCCCCTCCCCTACAGGCATGCACTGAGGAAAAGCCATGTGAGCACACAAGAAAAAAGCATCTATTTGCAAGTGAGGAAGAGGACCCTAACTGGAATGGAATCAATCTGCTGGCACCTTGACCTTTGACTTCCCAACCTCCAGAACTGTGAGAAACAAAGTCAGCTATTTAAGCCACCCATTCTATGGTATTTTGTTATAGCGACCTGAGCAGACTAATACAGGTGACGATTTCGATAAGAAGTTTTATAGAATAACCAAGTAATTTAGAAATCCATTTTATACATGAGCCACCTTTATTATAACCTACTCCAGAAGTATCCACACAACAACAGCCCTCTGAACCCCAAAGCTCAGTAGAGAGAAGCAAAAATATACACCAAATTACTTTTGCTGGAAAAAATACCAAGTGTCACCCATCTTTTAAAATAAATGTATGTCTTCAGATTTCAACAGAACATATTTTCCCTTCAGGGCCTATAGACTCAAATAATTTCAGGCAAGAATAACCAAAGTTATATTGTGACATGGGATCTAGGTGCTTCAAGACCTAAGAAACGTAGGATCAAGTCCTGGAACGGCAGAAGTGAGGCAGGAAGGGACAGGAGAGAGTGACTAGGTATGCAGGTGTCAAGGGCTCAAAGGTGATGCCCACTGAGATCCTGAGGTGGGAATGTGCCACACACATCTCCAATAGCCTCAGAACCACTCCTAGGAAGGAAAGCAACACTCATGAGGATCACTGCCCTCTCCATCAAAGGAAGGCCACCTTTCCACCAAAACTTACTCTTCTCTACTGGTCATTTTTCTCTACTGGTCATTTTTCCCTGTAGCAAGTCCATTCATGGAGGTCAATGGGAAAATGTCCCACAGTCAATCCTGTGGAACAAAAATAGAGGAAAGAGAAAATCTATGTGTTCTGACCCTAAAAGTTTTCAGATAGTGATAGATGATAATCATATCAAAAATAAAATAGAGAGGCACTTCTTTGCAACATATCCTGAAGAAATCAATCCACACAATCTAAAATATTCCACTACTAGGAAATTTTCATCCAACTTTAACTTATCACAATTTATACAAAATAATCTCTTTCATTTTATTATTCTTTAATTCATTCAACAAACATTTATCCCATACCACTGGTGCCAGGCACTGGGATATTATGGTAATCCATGGAATAAAATCTACCGGGGAAGATGGAAACTAAGCATATGATAACCGCAGCAAATACCAGAGAAACCCAACCACAGCAAAAATCTCTCTGACTACTTTAGAAAGTGATGTATAAAATGTTGCAATGGGTAAAAACTGCAAAAACTGCTGACAAACCGTTGAGCCCTCAACTCAAGAAAGTAATCTCTAAGCACACAGAATGTCCTGCCTGATAGGAATGTTTTTGTTTATCTCGGGGCCTTGGTATCAGCTTGACCTCCAATGGGGCTAGAGGATAAAGTCAACCACACGGGCAGCCAACCATGTCTACATGACCAATCCCCAGTTAAAACTCCGGATGCCAGTGTTCAGATGAGCTTCTCTGCTTGGCAGTATGTCGTGCGTATTTTAGCACATGGTTGCCAGGAGAGGTTAGCTAGCTATCCGTGACTCCACTGGGACAGGTCTATGATAGACCATTTGCATGACTAGAACAGCTTTCAGTGAGCTCTATGAGTGCTTCTAGTGAATTATGGAGTTTAGTGTAGTCCTGGGGGTTCCCAAACTTGTAATTGCTGTCAGAAGCGAGGGTGGTCTCAGGGACTCCCGAATTCTGTATAAAGGTATGGCATTAGCACAAGAGTGGAGTAAACAAATGAACTAATTTGGTTTTCTTCCTACATTTGTCGTGAAGCCTTCTCTAGCTCCATGTCAATAAACATGAATTGTGCAATGTTGTGTATACAAGAAGTTAATAATTTTTATTATAGTTTTTATTATTCTTGTTGCTGTTACTCTCTAGTTTTCCTTCTTGCCCCTAAATGTTGGCATTATGCAAGCTTCCCTCCTTGATCTTTGTGGCCAAGACAGCTAGGCATTCACCAAAATAATTTTTCTCTTCTTCCTGGACACATGGCTAGGCCTTATTTCCCAGCCTCCCTTGCAATGAGCGTGTGGCTATGTGATCATGTGACCAGGTTCTGGCCAATGGAACACAAGTAGAAGTTTCAGGCTTGGTCTATTAAATCCCCTCACATGCATTTTCCTCCATGCTCTTTTACCTTAGTTGATGATTGGGACGTCAGCCTTTGGGATGATTTTGGAAGCTCCTGGTGAGATGTCAGAGCAACCATCAGAATGGGTCACTGAATATGTGGAAAAGGGCCTGACTCCCCACTCAACCTCCTGGAATAATCCTGGTCTATTACACAGGTGAGAAACAACTTTCACATTTGAGTCTTTTATTTACTGCTTCCTTCTTTACCCCAACAAGTGCAGGCCTCTTCCCTTTGCTTTTATTTTCTTCTGGGTTTCCTTTAATTATCTGCATCAACCCCCAAATTACTCACTTTCCACTGCACAACATGTCTAATCTCTGAATCCTTAATTTCTTCTGCTCTAAGGTGTAATTCTAATACACTCTCTGACTTATTTTACATTGGTATAAACATAATTCCTCTAAAATACAGCCATGATTTTGCCTCTCCCTTGCTCAGAATGCTTAAATAATTCCCTCTTATTCATAAAATAAAATCCAAATTCAACCTGGCTTACTAGACCTTCCATTAACAGTGCCGATCACTCTATCCTCTATCTCCCTTATTTGCCTTCTTATTACTCTTCTTTAATTATACCCCACATTTCCCTTTTTTGGTGCCATGTTTTTGTTCATTCCACAGTCCCCACCTGGGAACATCTTTCTCTCTCTTTCTCTACATAAGCATCTTGAAATACAATCTCAAATAGTACACAACTCAAAGAGTACCCATCTGCATCCAACAGAAAAAATAACTCTCCCATTTCTAAATGAAGACATTTCTTCTATACTTGTGAATGCTGAGACTAGTCTCTATAGATATACATACATTTTACACAGATAGATTTACATCTATCCATTTGCCTAAGAGTAGAGATTCACCTAGATAGACATAATATAGGTTTATATAGATAGGATTACCTGCTCAAGTGCTACTGAAATCCCAGTAATGGCTATAGGTAAAAAGATAAAGGTGAGAGGAGTGTTTGAAACTGAATAATATTTACAGATAATGGGTGCACTTACTACAGAAGCAAATAATCTACACAAAATGAAGACATTTGCTTGTAAAAATGTTTTGAAACAGTAAGAATTATAAATATGTATCCTATGCAAATGTTCTTAAAAAATCAAAAAGGAAAAAAACAACAAAAAAAACAACAAAATATGGATTACCTGCCCCTGAAAATCTTCAAGATAATGATAGGTAACGAATTGTCTTGGCTGGTTTAAATTTGTGCTGTACAATAGGTGTATTGCCGTTGAGGATGTGGAAGGTGGTTAGCACAAATTGAGATATGCTGTCAGGGTAAAATTTGTGGAAGATTTTGAAGACTTAGCATGAAAAAAGAATGTAAAACTTATCACTAATAATTTTTATATTGATTACATGTAGAAATGATAATATTTTGAATATATTTTCTTAAACAAAACAGGACATTAAAGTTAATTTTACCTATTTCTTTTCAGTTTTTAAAATGTGGCTACTAGAAAATTTATAATTACTTTGACAGCTCACATCTATTTCTACTGGACAGTGTTAGTTTAGACAATCACTTGCCTGGAGGCAGAAGATTAGACCTAGACTCCTCTCAGGGACCTGTGAAGTTATAGGATTCTAAGATTTTCCCCAGCAGCCAGTGTGATTTAATTTAAAATTCTCCCAATTTGGGAAAATAAAGGAACATTGAGGATCTGTGAAATTGAGGTAGATCTGTCCCACGATTTACACGGTGGGCTAGGGCCAGGGCCTTCGCTGATTTATAGTGGGCACTTCCTGACGCTCTCTGCTCAGCAAACTGCTGTCTTGATTACCCTGACTTCAGTCTTTTGAAGCGGGGATGGGAGTAGGGAAAGATGTAGGGTGGGAGAGGCTGGTGTGACGACAACGAAACCTGATGAAGAGCAAGGGCCTGAAGCCTGGAGAGGAGGCGCAGGTCTCCTAACACTCGCCTGGGAAACAGGACGGAAATGAGAACACGCACACACATACACACACACACACATACACACACATCCCTGCCTCCTTCTGGCTTTTCATTCAAAGTTTCTAAAGATAAGATGACCTAGTTTCATAACCCAGTTTAAACCAATCCTGCATGAAGACTCTGGTTCCCTAATCTTATCCCTGAACCACACTGTGAGGCAGTGTACCAACTGTGTCATGTCTCTATCAGCCTAGAGAAAGTGCTGCTCTTCTTAACGTCTCAACTAAAGGAAAGGAACGGTGGTCTGGATGGAGGATCTGGCTTTGTTCATGTGGAGGCTGTTTGCCATAGTTCTTGGGAATGGAAGAAGTTTTCCAAAGAGGGAGGAAAAGCAAATTAAAACAAGGATGCTGACTTTAAAATCAACATGCCCTTTAAGAAAGATCTTGGTGACTTTTCCACCACTGTTCTGGGGATTGTTTTAGGCAGTGTAATGGCAAAAACAAATTATAAAACTGAGGACAGAAAGGAGATGCACCTCCTTTGTTCTCTGCTATAATACTACAAGCAGGGAAGTATTCTCTGAGTCCAAATGAAGTCTCCCTTGCAAGGGAGGCATGTGACATTGAAGAGGAGACACACATTATCTGTGGCACAGACACATTTCTAGATGGGCTAACTCACCCTAAACTGGAAACTTAGAATCCAGCCCAGATGAGGGTATTTGGTTTTCTTTTTGAGAATTACTTCCTTCCTTTCTAGCAATTTAGCTTGTTTCCCACCAAACTAGTTTGGCTGACATGCATGGGATGGTGTCAGAGGGGGCAGCCCCTGCAGGTTGTCACCACGAAGGTGAAGGGAGGATGCGAGGATCAAACCACTGCATGTGCTTTAAGATCCAACACAATGTATTGCATTAGGAAGGAAATTTAAAAAAGGGTTACTTGGGATAAATTGCTATTAATGCTTGGAAAATCAGTTAATGCACATGCACAGTGGTTTCCTGAAAGCACAGGACCCATCTGTAGTCAGCACCACGACAGCACCGTTTAATGAAAGGCATGGCAGTCGCATCTCATATCACGTCGAAATATAGTAACATTTCTGTACTAAATAGTAATACCTCAAGATTGTTCTGGTAGCAGTTTTTAATGGATTGGAGTCTACGATTTAGTAAATATCTTAAAATTACTTCTACTTTTGAAATAAACTTTACCAACTGGCTAAAATAATGCATGTTGATAGCTCGTCTGAATTTGCATGTAAAAGTGGACCACCAGAGAACCCTTACTGATTAATTATTTGAATTTATTTTAAAGAATCCTGGTTAAGAACTTTAAAAGTTGTATTGGGTGACTCTCCTTTATAAAATTTCCTAAGAGACTATCTGAACTTGATACTCCAGTTAGTCGGATCCACCCCTTTGACAGCCTCAGGCTTAAGCTTCTTAAATAACTACCAGGAAGGGTATACAAAGGAGAAATGGTATTTGTATCTATAAACAAACATGCACCTTGGAGAATGTGCTTTTTAAAATAAAATAGCATAAATCCATTTATTTTTCAAGCAGGCTTTGGAGTCATGTCTACCAGACCCTTCAGGAACTGGAGATTATGTGAGTGCCTGTCAACTCCCAGGGAAATGTCCCCTTCTTGCTGATTGAGCAGAAACTCTGTAATCAGTTCATCCCCTGACATCAGTAACCAGGCAGCTACTAAGTCTATGATGCTGTGCTCTCCACTGCAAGGAGAAAACAAGCAGAAAACACTGCTCCTCCTTTCAAGTAGCCTGAAATCTAACTGTGGGCTGCAAATAAGAAAGTCAAACAAAAAACACTAATTTGGTTCTAAGGTTTGTAAGACAATGCACTATGAGTATAGGTATTGTGAGGAATCACAGCAAAAAGTGCATGAAATAAACAGAATTGGTTCCATTGAAAAGATGAGCAGGACTTGACAGAGAACAAGAGAGGAAATTTCTATAGGAAATAGCAATTTCCATATTGGATTGAGCCCAGTGTGCACTGTTGTCAGTAGAAGACTCAGGCCCCATACTGAGGACTGATGTGGATACTCTTCACATACCAACATTACAGGTTCTATCCCTGACATGCAGAGAGAGACAAGCCTGTGCACAGCTAGCAAGAGTAAATGCTGGCAAAGAGTCTTCAAGGAAATGAGCCCATGTAGGACAGAAACTCCTACAAGTCATAATAAGCCATTTGAGAAAACACAGAAAAGGAGAATGTTTGGGACTTAGAGGAATAATCTAAAACTAAGAGGCAGTATATATCACCAAGCAGGGAAATGAGAACATGAAAATAGAATACTTAAGGGAATTATTAATTCATGTTCATAAACTAACTGCTACATAATAACAGACACATAAACCAATGGAATAGAATAGAGAACCCAGAAATAAACCCACACATTTACAGCGATCTTATTTTTGACAAAGTTGCCAAGAACATACACTGAGGAAAGGACAATCTCTTCAATAAATGATGCTGGAAAACTGTATATCCACATGCAGAAGAATGAAACTAGGGATTCTTGCCATACACAAAAATCAAATCAAAATGGATTAAAGACATAAATCTAAGACCTGAAACTATGAAACTACTAAAAAGAAGACATTGGGGAAATGCTCCAGGACATTGGTCTAGGCAATGATTTCTTGAGTAATACCCTAAAAGCACAGACAACCAAAGAAAAGTTGGACAAATGAGATCACATAAAGCTAAAAAGCTTCTGCACAGCAAAAGAAACAATCAACAAAGTGAAGAGACACAACCCACAGAATGGGAGAAAATATTTGCAAACTACCCATCTGACAAGGAATTAACAACTAGAATTTATAAGGAACTCCAGCAACTCCATAGGAAAAATTCAAATAATCCAAATAAAGAATGGGCAAGATCTAAACAGACATTTCTTATAAAAAGACATACATTGGGGGGAGGGGCAAGGGCAACATACGTAACCTAAACATCTGTACCCCCATAATATGCTGAAATAAAAAAAAAAGAAGACATACAAATGATCATATGAAAAAATGCTCAACATCATTAGTCATCAGAGAAATGCAAATCAAAACCACAATGAGATATCATCTCACCCTAGTTAAAGTGGCTTTATCGAAATGATAGACAATAATGAATGCTGGTGAGAGTGTGGATAAAAGAGAACCCTCTTACACTGCTGGTGGGAATGTTAATTAGTGCAACCATCAAGGAGAATAGTATGGAAGTTCTTATAAAAACTAAAAATAGAGCTACCATACAACCCAGCAATCCCATTGCTAGGTATATATCCAAAAGAAAGGAAATTAGTAGATTGAAAAAATATCTACACTCCATATTTATTGCAGCACTAGTCACAATAGCCAAGATTTGGAATCAACCTAGGTATCCATCAATGGATGAATAGATAAAGAAAATGTGGTACATATACACAATGGAATATTATACAGCCACAAAAAAGAATGAAATCCTGCCATTTGTAAAGACATGAATGGAACTGGAGAACATTATGTTAAGTGAAATAAGCCAAGCACAGAAAGAAAAATCTCACATGTTCTCACTCATATGTGGAAGCTAAATATTAAAACAATTGATCTCACAGAGATCATGGAATGATGGTTTCCAGAAGTCGGAAAAGGTAGTGGGGAGTGAGGGATAAATGGGTAAAAAAAATATAGTTAGATAGTTAGATAGAATGAACAATATTTGATAGCACAACAAAGTGACTATAATCAACAGTATGTTGGGGTATACTTTAAAATAATTAAAAGAGTGGAATTGGAATGTTCCTAATACAAAGAAGTGATAAATATTTGAGGTGATGGATATCCCAATTAACCTGATTTGATTGACACATATTGTATGCCTGTATCAAAACATCACATGTACCCTATAAATACATACCATTATTATTATATATACATTATTATGTATACCTAATAATTAAAAATAAAAATTTAAAGTTAAAAAAAGAAAAAACTAACTACCACAACAGGTTTCTCCTGGCCCAGATGGGCAGCACCTGCAGTCTAGCTCACTAAATCAGGCACCGCACACGCAGACCTCTCCTCAAAGCCTCTTACAAAAGGATATTTGAGAAATAACTGCAGCCCTTAAGGTGACTTTGACACATAGGCTGGAGTCAGAACGGGGCCCTTTCAGGATTCCACAATAAGGAGATACTTGCAGACTAGGATGCTAATTCCAGGCTCACCCTGACTTACTCTGCAACTTCAGACACACTGAGAACAGCTTTTGTATCTGTTTTCTCACAGGTGAAGCAAGGAGGATAGACATGACATAAGCCAGAGTGTCACAGTACTAGAGACCTTGGGGAGGACCCCCAACTCTGAGCCAAAGGGTCACAGAGCAAAGAAAATTTCACCCCAAGAGTCAGGGAGGTGGGAATGGGAAGAAGGGAACCCTCACCATCCCTGCTGAGCCCTTGTTCTGCCACTGCGGTCAAGACCCTCAGAAACATGGCTTCTTACTGCATGGGGCCCCCTTACCTCATCAAAGGCAAAATATTAGTTCCTCTTTTTTTTTTTTTTTTAATCTTTGCCACCTTCCTCCCTATTTACGAGACTCTTAAGAGGCTCTGAGCCTGATCCACGCTCAATAAACAGTAATACTGAATAAGTAATGATTGATCATTTTCATACATTGAAGAGTGGGCTAATGGTGGGAGATGAGGGTCCCACTGCTTTTCTATGGGAAGCCAAAGGGGTGGGGGAAAGAGAATGGCAGAGAAAAGTCAAGCCCGAGGACCCTTCGTGCACCTTAAACAGAACGAAGAAATTTCTGATTTGGCTCCTTGAACAGAAGAGCCAACTAAAGTGATACAAATGAGATTGTTGAAAAGCACATTGCTTAGGACGCACCAAAAATTTTAAAGCAAGAGGAAGTAAAAAAAAAAAGTCACTAAAATATTTTTAACCCATCTGCTTCTTCCTTTTGGCTGAAACACATGTTTTATATGATTCCAATAAAGAAGTGTAGTGTTGGTCAAGGTTTGGCTTCTGTCTGCTAGCACCAGCCAGTATTAGTCCACAAATATGTGGTTATTTTTGAGCAACATGTCATAACTCCTTAAACATCAGCCCTCAGATGGAGAGTCTTTGGAAAAGGCTTTCCATTCTTCCTCCATTGCTAAATATTCCCAATGTGTTTCCTGCCACGCCGTAATTTCAAGAGACCACCATGCCAGTTTGTTCACAATCAAAGAGGAGAGGAAGAGAAGGAGGAATAAAAGACCACTATGCTTGAACCCAGTCTTAGTTCCTATTTGTTCTCCCCACATTCTATATTGCAGCCTCCCACCACTGGCCCAAAGTACCATTTTGATGAAACATTAGAGCACGTACTTCTCTACAGGAATCAGAAAATAATACCTTCTAGCCAAGCTCTGGCTCAATCAAAACACTTCTTTTTGAAAGCTGTTTCTACTATTTCCAACACCAAATGAGAATGGAGTGTCCCTCTCCGCATTCCAGTGGCACCCTCTGTACCCCTCTGTTCTAGGCATCATCACCCTGTATTTCAGCTATTGGTTTCTTTTCTGCCCACTGGATTCTAAGCTCCTTGAAGGCAGAAACCCTATCTTCTTCACCTCAGAATCCCAAGGAACCAGTACAGTCTCTGGCACAACAAATGTTTGACAAATTAATGAATTCATCAATTACTTTATTTCTGAATAAATAAACCTGCAGGCAGCACAGCTCACAAAGAACTTTGACATTTACTGCCACATTTGATCTTAACAACACCTAGAGAGTCCCCTGAGGGAGGCGCTGCAATTATCCCCATTTACAGATGAGGATGCTGAGGCAGAAAGAAATCAAGTGACTTGACTAATTTTATACAAGGAGAAAAGAAAGGATTTAATGAACGTTCCTATCTAAATGCTTTAAACTACCCTTCATTAGAATTGCACATCTCAAAGAGGGCCCTGCTGCTTCAGATCAGAGGATTGAAACATTGGGAATATTGAACTAACTTTTTGGGGTCCTTCATACACTCTCGTCCTTGGTCCATGCACATCCCTCGTTGATCTTATTTATCTGTTTGTTTATACATTTACTTCTTTTTAATTATGCAAATACTAGTGTAAACATACTCTATTATGGGTTAAGAGTTTATTAAATAACTGCCCTGGAATAAAGGGAAACTCTAGGAAAGGAATATTCTTCCTGAACACCAGTTCAACATGCTCAGGCGATATCTGAGCCCTCTCAGTATAATAACATCTCCATCAAAGAAGTTGGATTTCAAGTATTAATACATCCAGTCTTTCAACATGTGCTTCACCAACGTAGGCAGCATTTATATTGGCATGTGTCCGGAATATAAAATGACAATGTTAATAAGGGTGTGCTGGGGGCAGAGGAAGACATGGGATAACACAAAAGACATGAAATCACAGCATGTGTGCTGAAAAAACAAAACAAAAAAACTCCCCTCCTTTCCTGTACCCTGTCATTCTCTTTTATTCAGAGAAAAAGAACATGGATTATCCCTTCTGCTCGAACTCAACTAAAAATGCTAAACAAGGTTCATTGAGAGGGGCTGGCAGAATTTCAGAGCAGCGCCCCCGTGCCTGGATGCTGTCCCTTACATCACTTCAAGAAGAGACGATGGCTTTCCTTCTACAGCTAGAGATAGTCCTTCAACCAAGAACTTGACTCATTTAAAACTCAACAAATGTGTTCTAATTGACAAAAGAATTTCAGACTGCAATCTTCAAATTAAGTTAATAGTTTCTGTGGGTATATTTTGGTTAAAATGTTAACATGAGCTGATAAACTCAACCTACTAATGCAAGACCCATCCACCTTCGGGCTGGGGGCGGGGAGGTATAAACAACAGGAGGGCATAAAGTGCCTGGAATGTAAAGTCAAGTCATCCTCTGTCAAAAGAAAAAAAAAACACCCCCCAAAAAGTCAGCCTGAGCTGAGGAAATCAAACTTAGATTCCATGATGTTGCGCTAAGGGTAAGCTCTATACATCATCGACTTGGCAGAACCAAGAAAGCATGTGCACGAGGTTGTTATCTCACAGCTGCAAAGCCAAGCAATAGTGCTTCAAGTGATTCACAAAGTTTTTATTTTAGTCCTGAACACATCCGATTTCCTATAAAGGAGCTATGCTCAGAGGAGTTTAGAAATGGAGCTACAGCTTAGATATTTGAAAATTGGTCAGTGAGCAATATTGAAAATTATTAAGCAAGTCTTGCTTGTGGCGACGGGAATCCTGAGGAGAGAAGCATAAAGCACAACTGAAGTTATGTTTAGATGAAAAAACCGACACCTACACTCCAGTCCAGAGTCGCTCTGGGCTCCTTCGCTGGACCGTTTGCCACAGGAAGGCTGAGGGGGTGCGCAGGAGCCAGATGCTGGAGGCCCGCCCGGGAGATTGCTTTCCTGCAGAAAGAAGACAAAAACACAAAGACAAACCAACATCAGAATTTCATACAGAACTCAAAATTTCCTGTGGGGTAGAAACGATACCCGAGTTAGCCTTCTACATCTGAAAACCTTTATGAATGTATTGGAATATGCCTCCCTAAAGTGCAGGCTATGGATAGAAGGTTTCAGGTGTCAAAAGACAGGGAGGTGGAGGGGGCCACTGTGGGGAAATACTGCATTAGGGCCTGAAATTAAAATGTAAGCCCCTGTGGTAGAGGACAGAACTTAAGGTCTTGTCTCTTTATTTACGGAAAAGGCCTGGGATTTGGGCAGTCATAATACTTGGACAATTTTAAAGTTGCCAGAGGCTAAAAGCAAGCTTCTGAAGTCTTTTACTGAAATTCGTCCATTTCCCAGCAAGACACAATTCAAGCTGGTTACAGCTGAAAGTTCACTCTTACTTCTCTCTCCTCTCAAGAACATCCTCCTTTATTCTTGCAAAGGACTACTCGAGCTTGAGGTTCTCCACAGGAAAGGACTGATTTGCATCTGCCAAGAAAGTGCAGGGTCCACAGTAAGAAAAAGCCCAAACACATTCTTTAGATTTTAGGTGTATTGGATGGAGTATGACAGAATTCAGGTCAGAAAGGAGGGAATGAACAAGGAGAGGTTGAGATAGTCAGCCTTGACCTTGGTCTGCAAAGACAAGACATAAGAGGAGCTGCTTTGGCAAAGCAAATATGACCATTACTGAGCACAGGGAAGGGAGGAGTGGTCAGAGCACAGTGGAGACAGTAAGAACAGCAAGAAAAAGGAAGACAACAGGGATCACCTAGGGAAAACTGTGGTACCATCAGGAATCACGGAAGTTCAATTTCTGAACAACCCCATCAAAAATTTCAGACAAGGGTCTCGAGCTTAAACGTGAGTGCTGACTTGTGAATTAATGAAGTGGCTGCCTGGAAATGACAGGGGCTTTCCCTCTAAAGTAGTATCTAAGTGTGGTCTGAGAAGTACCTGAATTAGAATTAGAAGGATCTTATGATCCTGCTGCTCTAAGTCCTGAATCAGTTGGAGGGTGAGGCACAGGAATCTGCATTTACACACGTTCCCATGGCGTTCCCTTCTGTGCACTAAAGTTTTCAAAGTTTGCTCTGTGGGAGCAAGTATGACACATTTGGGCAAGTGGGGAAACAATAACTTTTGAAGGCCCATCAAAGGGGCACTCTAAAGAAATGTCTGCAATTTCATTATTTACCTTCAGTTGTCTTTCTGCAGCTTGCCTCACATGACATGAATATTCCAGTAAGAATCTGCCCTCTCTGACACTGGGGCTGCAGACACACCGGGTCCCCAGAGAGGCCCAGATCCTCAGGCTCCTCCACCCTCTGACTACAGAGAGGAACGAGGCTCCAAACGGTGGGCTGGGGAAAGGAAAGCAGTGATGGGCAGAATGCCATCGTGACTGAATTGCTGAAGGAACTTGCCCCATACAAAGGGAAAAGAGTAGGAGAATTTAAAAGCTTTGTTGAACCCTAAAAGTCAGGTGATCTGTCTGTCCTGCTCATTGTCCTCTGCAAACTCCATCCTGAAATGGAATTTGCAAAGTTGAGCGAGAGGAACAGTAGTCCCCAAACCCAAGGAAAGGCTGAGCAGAAAAGCCAGTAAAGAATCCAGGATTGTGCAACTACTAATCAGTTACCAAGTATGTCAGAGAGCTCAGCAAGTGTCTAGGCCTCTATTTTTCTTTTTTAGTCTCTTATATTCCTACGCAGGAGGTCCCAGAAATAGCGGACAGGTCTTCAGTAGTTGGAAGTGATCATACCAAGCTTGCTGGTAGCCTACTTTCAGAAGCTCCCACTGGGCAGCTGGCAATGTAGTTGCTTTATATAATCCTCCGAAGAGTCATCACAAGTCCGGAGGCCTTTAATGATGACACAATATTCTCTTTCCTCACTTTCACCAAGGCAAAAAATTAACTACATCAATTTTGGCCCTTCGCCCCAAAGTATATTCCAAGTCATTAAGCAATAAGAAAAGCACAGTGGAAGATTTGTATATGGGGATCCCTCATCCCCAGCCATTTCCCTCCTCCCATGTTGAAGGAACCTATTTAGCACGTTTCATGCTGAGCCACAGTTTTCATCATAAGAAAACCAGATCTCGGGGGAGTCAGAATCTACAGGTCCCACCTCTGATTCCTTAACACAACCTAAATGTAAGTGTTCTCACAAAAAATACCAAACGGTGCCAAAGTGCAAACCCTTAGAACAGCTGAAGAATTCCTAAATCTTGGGTTAATGAGAAAAATATAAATCCTTTTCATGAATGGTCCCAGACAGTTGTGCTTAGAAAAAAATTTTTTTAAAAGGGAGGAAATAAAATTCTTCTGTCAGGCACCCATAGAAACCACAGGACAAATGAGTTTCACTCATCGGAATTTGCAGACTCTGACCACCAAAACCCGATTACTCTTCCCAATTCGGACTGCCGAGAGGGGCAAATAGTTCACATCATCAAATTAGGATGTGAGGGATCTATGTGTCTATGGAAGAACAATGTGCGCAGAAGATAAGAGACAAATATTTAACCCTGAATAAAACTACAGTCAAATCACACTCTTTTCTAGCCTGTGAATACAAACAATTAGGTAAGGCCTTTTGTTGATCATTTATTTCTCATTGTGGATGCAGTCTAAGGTTGGTTTTATGTAATATTAATAGAGGAAAATTGTGTATCTACTACATATAGAAACATCAATTAGGATAAAAAATAAGCAAGAAACATCAAGGGGCCTGCCAGTTTGTAACCGTACATGAGTCTGACAAAAAGACATAGGAATAGGGTAAAAATGTTTAGGGTTGTAGGGGGTAGGAAGTAACTTCTGACTACAGCTTTCCATTCTTCTAAACAACCATGGAAAAAATCCCTTTTTCCAATAACTCATACTATACACATTTTCTTCCAAAACAAGAAAGTAAGTTCATTGTATCTCAGACCTCAAATAAAGTTAATGTAAGTTATTTTTCTATTTGAATTTATCTCGGTGGTGGAAGATGACATTTAAGAGTCTGGTAGAACTTGGTGTGTGGTTGGAGGGGGAATGAGAGGCAGTGGTTTTATGCTGCAATTTGCTCTGATGAAAAAAAAATCAATGAGGTTTCAACTTCTCATTCTTTCCTCCTGTTCAGAATCTTCCCAAACCCACAGCCAGCAAAACTGTGAAATGCCAATGATTCTCTCTATTAATTTCACAGCAACACTTCATAGGGGATCACTGTAATCACAAAAGCATCTTCGCAAAGAACTGTGATATTAACTGTGAAATAGATATGAAAAGAAAATATCCTGTAATGCAGTTTCAATAACAGAAAGTCACAGTTAATGTCAATTACCTGACATGAAAGACCTCTAACGTATTTAAAATATAAGAGGCATCATACATTTTAAATAGCATTCTATTATTTCCTTCACTTCATTCGATAAGACTATAAACTCCTAAAGGACAGGGCTCAATTCATCTACTAATCTTATTACATTCTAGCCCTGGGGTAGACACAGCATATATGCAATAAATGCTTTCTGCGTTAATGAATGAACTTGACCAAAACGCTAAGCAAAACAGCTTGCTGATTAGATAAAGTGTTGAGAAATCTGATTAGTATGATTTGAATTATATCCCAGGCCTTACATTTCACTGATATTCTTTCCTGAGAGAGTCAGAAATCCTTCAAAGCAGCTCTTTAAAAATAAATGCAAATGAGGTAGAATCCAGTATTAAGAAGGCTAAGAAACATCAAAACGGCTTTGTGTGATCAACAGTAAAACGAAATCCTAACGCTACATTTGTAAAGGGCGTATGATAGTGTTAATATTTTCATAATGTATTTGTTGAGAGAAACGTGTAACATATACTCTACATAAACAAAATTTTTTAAAATTTATGGGAAAATATGCAAATAAATGGTTATTTAGTCAGGATACCCTTCAGTTATCCATTTTGCAAATTTCCCTCAGTTCTCTCTGGTCCCATTCTGACCGTGGCTCTGTGTGGCTCCCATTTCCCTCCATCCCTATCTCACCACTCCCTGTCTGAGTGATTCCACACATGATAAGAGAATGAGGATCCCTCTTGTGGTATGTGATGTCGGTATGTGATGTCGCGGGAGAATCAGGCGGTCCCTTAGCCAAGATATCTCCTAAAGATCGACACATTAAAGACTGGTGAACTCATCCCATTGTTCTAGAAGAGGAATCAGCTGTCTGAAAAGTTACTCAGTACCTTAGTTTCATTCCCCAAGTGCCTCAAGAGAGATCTTAATTACGTGTGTGCGTTGGTGTGTTTTTCCGCAGTGTAAGAGCACTTACTCTGCTTACATTCAAGCAGCCCACAATGCTCTTTGGTTGACCTGGACAAGCTGCCTACAAGGCTAAGGATAGTCCACACAATAAAAAACTGTCCCAAGCTCTGCACAAATTCCAAATATTTCACCAGAACATTTATGTAGGGGACAAACTGTGTGTCATTATTTGAGACTAAGTCCTACTCCATATTACATAGAAACTCAAAGTATTTTTTGACGATTTTAAGGTACATTAAAATGTTCAAGAATGTAATTACCATTGAAACAAATGTTGGGTTTAGTTTCCTACGGGGCCTACGTCATTTAGAGAATCACTTTTGGTTTTGAATCTTCAATCCATCAGTATTATTCTATATTTGTTACTTTCACAGTGATTCTCCAACAGTAGTACTAAACTTCTGCCCACGGTGGAACTTGAGAATCAGTCCACTTAGAAGCCCCCCAGATATTCCTAATGTGTATCCTGGGCGGTGAACCACTATTCCATATAGATGTGCAAACATCTGCCTACCTCATTATGTTTGTTAATGTAACCAAGCCCAGGCGTTTACATATTGAAATATATTTATTCAGTCAACAATGTATTTACCGACTGTCTATTTTATGCCAACCACTGTTTTCGATGTGTAGGATACACGAATAAATAAAACAAACACAAATTGCTGCCTTTGTGGAATTTACATTCTAACAGGAAACCTATTTTGCCAGGCACTGAATCATTTTACATATCTAATGTATCAGTGAGGTAGGGACCTTTATGATCCTATTTTATATTAAATTTTAAAAATTATAGCACAGAACACTTAAGCTACATGTCCAAGTTCATAGACATAAGAGGAGGTCCGAGTGAGATTTGAATCTAGGCATCTAACTCCAAAGTGTACACACTTAACCATTACACAAACCCACACTTTTATGAAATGCTGACAGCACATGTATACATAGCAAATGAGCCTACCCAATTAGCATCTTCTACACTAATTTTCTAATTGCTTTAATTGTAAGTGTCCTATCTCGACAATATGCATGTAAGCTTCTACTAGAGAGAGGCCATGTGTAGTAGGCATTAGAGTGCAGAAGTTAAGAACACACCTTCCCTCAATAGCTGTGTGGCAAGTCAGCCTCAGTTTCCTTATAGGTAAAATAAAATAGTGCCTAACTCAGACAGTAGTGAAAAAAACATGTGCAGGATGCTTGGCACAGTGCAAGGACAATAAATAGTTGCTGCCATTATTATTCTTATACAAATTAGCGGACCCCACAGCATCAGTCAAAGCCAGGTACATGATAAATCTCTGAATAAATATGTGCTTTTTGATTGCTCTCAAATAGTCTAAGTTCCCTGGACACTTCGTTCATTCAACAAACATTTGACAAGCTTCCACCGCATTTCAGGCGGTTCAAAGGGGTTATTCAAACAGAAGCTTCTTCTTCTAGTCAGTAAATAATTCCATGGTTGTCAAAGGAATCATTCTTCTTCCCTGACTCGCCTACCTTCCTAAAACAAAATTAGAAAACACCACACTCTCTCCTCACACAAGTTTACCAATAATATTTTTTTTTAAAAAATGCAATCCAAATGCCACAGAAATTATTTAGTTTATTATATTCATGTAAATAAATGCAACACCAAAAAGACGATTTTTTTTGTTTAATATGTAAAAACGGACTGGCTGCTAAATGCCCCTTAGAATTTGTGAACTCATCTCTTAGGTGGGTTTTATTTTCTATGTGTGATTTATCATAACCACATCCATAAGGCAAGGCTGGGACGGGCTTGGTGTGGGAAGGTGGCAATAAACCTCATTTACTTAACGGAGATTCTCTCAGGAGTTAATGACATTCTTCTCCTTAAAGCAACATTGGAGGCATAAAGTAGTCCTTGGGAATGAAGATGAAATAATCCTACTATTGTGGGCTGCATTGTGTCCCCCCCAAAACCCTTTCCATATGTTGAAGCCCCAGTCATCAGTACCTCAGAATGGAACCTTATTTGGAGATAGGGTATTTACAGAAGTAGTCAAATTAAAATGAGATCATTAGGATGGGCCCCTAAGCCAATGTGACTGGTGTCTTTATAAAAAGGGGAAGTGTGGACACAGACACACACACAGGGAGAACGCAACGCAAAGATGAAGGCCGGGATAAGGGTACCTCTTCCACAGGCCAACGAATGCTAAAGAGTGACAGCAAACCACCAGCAGCTAGGATAGAGGTATAGAATAAATTCTCCCTCACAACCCCGGAAGGAATCAACCATGCCAACACTTTGATCTTGGACTTCTACATTCCAGAATCATGCAACAATAAGTTCCTTTTGTTTAAGCCACTCAGTGTGTGGTACTCTGTTATGGCAACACTAGCAAGTATACATACTTCAGAACTAGACCCAAAGTTTGGATTTAGTATGATAGGGTTTGGCTAACTTCAAAATGTTGACTTCTCTTTTCCAATTGCCCCTATGAAATTTTGGGTGCCTTGCCACCATAATGCTACCCTTGGGAAACCAATCATACTTAAGCAGAAACACATTTCCATGAAATGCCACTATTCAAAACATCATTCTCATACAAATAGTGAACATCTGACAAAGACAAATGCAAATTCGAAGCATATGTAAGAAATTGAGATTTATAATAGTCACAAAATAAATGCCTAAAAAGACTGCTAAATTACATATAAGAGTAGTTTACTTTCTACAGGCTAATAAGATCTTAACCTCTGTGGCATTAACTTCTCTTTTAGTCTATAAAATCATAATGTATCAGTTTTTCACAGGTTAACTTCTAACCTTACAGAAATGTAAACTGTCAGAATCTCTATCTGTTTTGGATTAATAATCAAATATGCAGAGACAACAAAATTACACTACCTAATAGTATCGGATGAGAGTCAATTACTAAATAACAAGATCCTGCTTTTATTGGAGCAGCCTGATTAGAATATGTTCCAGTAAAATAACATTTTAAAAAACAAACAAAATAACCAATTTTTTCCTTGTCAAAATTTAGAATAATTTTATTCTCACTACTCATGGTTCAAACTATTAATTAAAATTTCTTGTGTAGATTTATACTCATATATGTGTGTGTGTGTGTGTGTGTGTGTATCTGGAATATTCTGGAAAATTTCTTTAGATAAATTATCTCACCCTCCAAGCAACAATAACAACAATTTATTGGGCACCTAATGTGTACTGGCCATTCTTTTTTTTATTTCAGCATATTATAGGGGTACAGATGTTTAGGATACATATGTTGCCTTTGCCCCCCCTCCCCCCCCAGTCCAAGCTTCAAGCGTGTCCATCCCCCAGATGGTGTGCGTCGCCCTCTTTGTGTATGCATATACCCCTCCCCTCCTCTCCCCTACCCCCTGCCTGACATCCAATAAATGTTATTCTTATATGAGCACTTGTGTGTTGATCAGTGAAACCAATTTGCCGGTGAGTACATGTGGTACTTATTTTTCCATTCTTGGGATACTTCACTTAGTAGAATGCGTTCCAGCTCTATCCAGGAGAATACAAGAGGTGCTATATCACCATTGGTTCTTATAGCTGAATAATACTCCATGGTATACCTGGCCATTTTTTTGACCATCTTCTCTTAGGCTGGAAGCAGACTCTGAGACACAAATTTTCAGGAGGCTTACTAGAGAATGCTTGTCAGGGCATGAGGGAAGCCAACCTTGCACTGAAATGTGATATAGTTGTAACAGAAGGTCCAGGTGGCCTCACAGGAAGCTCTGGAACTGGAAGGACTCTTCAGAATTGTTCC
>CAUYSK010121179.1:0-11692 GCA_963575035.1 Avahi laniger | reverse complement strand
ATTTCTTTCTATTTTTGGTAGAGATGGGGTCTCGCTCTTGCTCAGGCTGGTCTCGAACTCCTGAGCTCAGAACGATCCGCCCACCTCGGCCTCCCAGAGTGCTAGGATTACAGGCGTGAGCCACCGCGCCCGGCCCCAAATCTGGATAATCTTTAAAGACTATTTTGCTTCTTTCCCTCAGCCAAAAGAAAGTAAGAATAAAGATTTATTTTTGTAGGGACCCAGCTGATAAACTGGTAATTCACCACCAGTATCAATCCCATCTAGTTAAGTGTTAAAAGGGACTAAAAAGATCCATTTGAGATCCAGTAAGATTAGAGATTCAGATAGGGCCAGAGATAGTGAGATTTGCCATATTTGGTTTCTCTGGTAGACTCACAGAATCATTTTTAGATGTGGAAGAGATTGTAGAGGCTATACCAGGTCTGTCCGGAAAGTATCTGGCCATTATTAATATAACAATGGTTTGCTCATCACCTATGTGACCTGGCAGCCAAGGAGAGTGGACTGGGATGCGCACGTGTGAACAATGACGCTTTCACAGTACTAGTCAGGGGCGCTAGACACCATTGAGTGAGCATGTATACTGTGTGGCCAGCACATTGAAAACAACTGAGGAGCAGAGAAATGAATCCGGATCAGATTTTGTGTTAAGCTTGAACATTCCATCACAGAAACTATTTGGATGATTGAGAAGGCTTTTGGGGACAATGCGATGAGTGCAGTACAAATAAAAGTGTGACACGAACGCTTCAAAGGTGGTCAAAATCTATTGAAAGTGATCCATGTTCTGGAAGGCCTGCAAGAAGCAGAACGCTTGAGAATGTTGAATGTGTATGTGTTAGGTTAAGAGACACTGGGAAAACTGTGTGAGGTCCAAGGTGCCTACTTTGAAGGGGACTGAGGCGTCATTGGCCTATGTACAGTGTTTCTTGTATCTTGTACCTTCTTCAATAAATGTCTCTATTTTTTATATTACTTGGCTGGATACTGATACTTTCCAAACAGATCTCATAGGTCTTATTTTCATGTTGCAGGTAAGGAAGCAGGTCCAGGGAAGTTAAATGACTTAACCATGGTCTCACAATCACACAGAAACAGAACTGAGACTAGAACTCTAGTTCCCCTAATTCCTCAGTTCATTGTTTTTCCCTTTCTCTGCAGCCTTGCTTCTTTTCCTTTTTACTGAAAATATAAATATAATAATATGCTTTTGTTTATCTTTTAAAGTGCCTCCAAATCAATTGCATTTTGTTCTTATACCTTCCAACCATATGTTTCAAATTAATAGGACAGGTATTATTGGCTAATTTATTGATTAGGAAACAGAAATACAATGTTTATATGACCTACATCATATAACTAGAGACAAAAGGAGCCCAAAGCTAAAGCTAACTCCTAGCACTGTTCTCCCATTGTACTGCCTTCCCTCAGGTGGAGTATTCTTACATATTTACATAAATAAGAGGGTGAAAAGAATCCATTTCCTTTGCTTGAGGTTTCTTGTATGATCATTGTGTGTGTGTATCTTTGTGACTAGAGAAGTTGAGATTCCTTCCTTTTTGAGTAAGACAGAATGTCAAAATATTTAAATTTTTCTAAATAGATGCTTGGTTTTAGATGTAGGGTTTATGGGGCATTTTTTCAAGTAAATTTAAATGAAGCTCAAGTTATTCCTTTCGCATTTTTTCAGAATTGCTTCAGATTGCTGGAATTAGCCCACATGGTAATGCTTTAGGAGCATCAGTGCAGCAACAGGTAAATCAACAAATACCTCAGGAAAAACGAGGAGGTGAAGTATTGGATTCTTCTCATGATGACATAAAACTTGAAAAAAGTAATATTTTGCTGCTTGGACCAACTGGGTCAGGTAAATAACTTCCTGAGAAAATTTACTACTCATTTAAAAAAATAGAATATAAATGATTCTGTAACCTGTATCTTATGTATGATTGAGGGATTCTGGCTCTTGAAAAGAAAATCTAAGGCCAATCTTCCAGATACGTTATCAGTGTCCTGCAGAGGCTTCGAGCTAAATTTGAGGCATTGCTGTTGCCCTTTAGACCAGTTTCTGACATCTTAACAGGAATGATAAAATAAATAACAGACAACTGGATCTAAATAGTAGTAGAAAAAGAATGTAGCAGTTAACTTTTTATTATATACTACTCAAATTTATTTTGCATTTTTCTTGAAAAACTGTGTGCTAATATATTTTTAGTAAATGTTTAGTTACTGTTTCTATTTGTAGGTAAAACCCTGCTGGCACAAACTTTAGCTAAATGCCTTGATGTCCCTTTTGCTATCTGTGACTGTACAACTCTGACTCAGGCTGGATACGTAGGTGAAGATATTGAATCTGTGATTGCCAAACTGCTCCAAGATGCCAATTATAATGTAGAAAAGGCACAACAAGGTATGTTTTTAGCATAGCTTGTCTGTCCCCAGATTTAGTTTAACACTAAGAGATAATAGAATTCTTATTTTGAGTCAAGGACTAGAATTCTATAATTCTATAAAAATAGCTATGTTATATAATTTCTGCCTACTAATTAAGGGCCACAAAGTTTGCCTTGCCTTATGGTCATAACATGGCTGTTAGGGTGAAAACAGGCCAAATTATTATTAGGTCCTTAATACTATCATTGCTTTTCTTGTTCTAACTCAAGTAAGTTCATGAATTATTAATGGACTTTAGATTCTCATGTTAGTTGTAGAAATGTGAGAGTTTTCATTAGTTACGCTCATTGACCATAACCACTCCAGATTCCTATCCTAATGCTCGGGTTAGGGAAGGGGTGAGGTGAGGACAAGGGAGGAGAATGCTGGATGAATTTAGCCTGTTGACCTACAGGATGTCATAGATGCTGCATTTCTCCTTTCTCCATCTATCATCTGTCCTTGTTTACATGAAGAGCTTGACAGCTCCCTGTTCAAATTCCTTTAAGGCAAGAATATAGGTGGCAAAGGGTAAGCTAAAGTTTTGCTAGTACCAGCACTGCATATACCTCCTGCTTCTGCACTATTAAGAACTTGGAAACTTTAGTGGGGTAGGAAACTGTTGTTTAAGAGATTTGGTTATCAGACCCAAATGATATTCTATAAAATAAATTACAAAACAGTTGTACAGAATGATGAATGGGAGAGATAGGAGTGTATTTTTAGAATATCAAGCCATTGCTGCATATGTTAAGTATGAAAGATTGAATAAATAACCTTGCTCTCTAGCTACCTACTCTCTTTTAAAGCTGAGCCTATCTTGTGTCTGTCTTTTTCATATTATAAATTGAATCCTCCTTAAATTATAGGAATTGTCTTTCTGGATGAAGTAGATAAGATTGGCAGTGTGCCAGGCATTCATCAGTTACGGGATGTAGGTGGAGAAGGCGTTCAGCAAGTAAGCAGTTGAATATTTTGTTCAAGCCCACTAAAAGGAATACATCAACCTCTCCCAAATATTGTACGTTTGGTTTCACATTCAATTAGATTCTGTTTTGTTTATTTCTCCCACCCCAAACTCCACATACCATTTTAAAGTAGGTCAGATCCTAAAACAAAGTTGTTGATGATTTTTAATAACAAATTACCATGCTTAGGAAATTAAAAATATTTTGAAGAACAGAAAAAATGAAATTTAATCTTTGTTGTTTTTATTCCTCAAAGGCCCAGTTAAAATTTCTAGAAGACTCTTGAAGAAAGTTCTGGTTCTGACTAGACTTGAATGAACTATGTACATGTTTCTTATACCTTCCATTTAGTTAGAAGATAGATACAAAGTAGCATTTCATTCCTTGCAGAGTCATAACTGAAATCACAATCTATTGGTCAACTTGACCTTTTAATCGTAGCTGATTATAACATAAACTACTAAAGGATGAAGAAAATTGCTTCATTTTTTTTTTGACAAGAGACATAGGTATGATATTACATAATAAATGCTGGATAATTTTTTAAATAAGGCATCTCAAAATATAGGTATTCTCAAAGTTTAATCTAGGAGTAGAATAGAATTTTAATTTATGTGAAAGACACAGGTTCAACTATTTTCAAATTTTGAGTGTTCCCACCATAAGTGAGTGCTCTTTTATATTGTCATAATTCTGTCTTTATGTCAGAAGTTATGTCTTCACCATCAAAAACAACCTCTTAGGTTGACTATTTGCTAAATTATGATGTTTCAGGAGTCCTGTAATCATTCAAACAAATTTATGAATTATTAATGTGATAAATGCATTAGATTTTCATGTTGTAGACACGTGGGAGTTTTCATTAGTTATCCTCATTGACCATGACCACATATTATTTTCCCCATTGAATCCCATTGTCTAAAACACAATAAATAATATACTTATATGGTGATGCTATGAATCATTCATTCTTTATTTAGGGTTTATTAAAACTACTAGAAGGCACAATAGTCAATGTTCCAGAAAAGAATTCGCGAAAGCTACGTGGAGAAACAGTACAAGTTGATACAACAAATGTCCTGTTTGTTGCATCTGGTGCTTTCAATGGCTTAGACAGAATCATAAGCAGGAGGAAAAATGAAAAGGTAAGTGTATCTGAGGGGTTACTAGAAGGATAGAGAGCATTTAAAGGATTGATACTCAGTTTCTGTTCTCATATCTGCTGGCTACCAGTCATGGATTTTTAAGAGTTAAGTTTTCTTAGAGCAGATCAGAAACAAACAGTAAGTTCTCAGTTAACATTGTTGATAGGTTCTTAGAAACTGTGACTTTAAGTAAAATGATGGATAACAAAACCAATTTTTTTCTTAGTGACGTTAGAAGGAAATGATGTTATTCACAGATCTGCTACACCTTTCCCTTAAAGTCGCAGTTTCCGAGAACCTGTAGATGGTGTTAAGTTAGTTTTTAAAAACTATTCCTAGTTTTTAAAAATTTTCAGAGTAATAAATTAGAAGATTTCTAAATATCATCTGTATATAGGCATTTTTAAAGTTTAATGTGATGAGTTCAAGTTAATGTTTTTATCTAAGGAGTTCTTTCATTATTTGAATTAGATGCTATATCAGTAAAAGTTATATTCATTCCTCCTGCCTAATTCACTGGAGCCTAATAAGCAACTTATCTCCATTGCCCCTGCTTATAGAGTCTTACCTAGATCACTGCCAACACTCACAAATGGAGGGAAGCATTTTGGGATTTAGAGGGAAGGGTTGTGATCCCGCCTAGCTTTATATATGTTTTTTAAGCATTCTTGTAAGCCCTGCTTTTAACTAGAGCTAGGACTTGTTTCTTCAAATCTTCAAGGTACATGCCCCATACCTATTTGTTGACTGATTACAATAAAATATAATGTCAACATAGTGGTAAGAAACTCAGAAAACACCTATATTTTCCATGTTTTTGTGTTTTACATAATAGCTAGTCACAGATGATCACTTTTATATAACATTCTACCTAAATGAGTATGTCATAAATCAGGTGTTTGCTATATTGCTTGCTATAAGTCTTCTTAGCCTTGAATGTACTAGTTTAAGTAGCAGTTCAGTAGTAGTAAAGAAAATAAAATGCTGCTGCTAATGGTATGGTTGCCCATGATAGTTCCTTTGCCTAGCCTAGATGAGAAAATACTTTTACAAATACTAACTGAGCCATGTAATGTTTTTATTCCTCAGTACCAGGCTTTACTCAGCATGGATAAGGTTAAATTTTTATTTTTCTGCTAATTTATGTAGGATTTCAATAGCAGGAAAAACACAAATTAACTAAATGTGAAAATTTGTTTTTCTTGCTATTGAAATTCTGCATAAATTAGCCTAGCAAATTAGAAGAAATTCTCCTTTTGTGTATGTGTTGAAAAAGAGATAACCTTACATCTGAAATTCTGTAACCAAAAGCAGAGATGGTATTCTGATATTGATTTATAATTAATAATTCTTAATACTTCCTAAAAGGATTTGAAACTAGAAAACATGTAGAATAGAACAGTTAAAATGAATGTCAGAAAAAGAATCAGAAACATGTACAAGGAAGGTTTAACTCATAGTTCTGATTTATTGGGAATTAAGTCACACCATTAGCTGTGAACCTAATGAAAATTAGGGGGAAATCATAGGCCCTAGTTCTTACTACCTGAAAGAGGAAGTATGTGAGGTCTTCAGGAGATACAAAGTTTATAAAAAATTTGTCATGTAGATCTTTATGAAAAGGAGAGAGAGATGTGAGACTCTTTGAGAATGATTTTATAGAGGATTAAAAATATCCATGTCGCTATTGTTTTTATCAACCCTCGTTGAAAGGAAAAGGTACAACATTAAGTAATATACCTAAATTTTAGCTTTATGAAACTGCTTACAGTCCTAAACATATTCCTCTTGCCTTTGCTAATGCCCTCCCCTGTCTCAATCTAATAGGCAAAATACCTTTTCATCTTGTAAAACTCACACTGTTAAATGATTACTCAGTTCCTCTATGAAGGCTTTCTTGGTTGCGTCTCTCCCCAGTACATAAACTTTTTCTTTTCCAATGCCACAGTGCCCTATACAGTCATCTGTTACTGTACCCATGAAACTTTAATGCCCTCATGTGTTCTCCCTCTAAATAAGCCCCTTTAGCATAAGGGCTGTCTTCAGGCTTGTATCCCCAGCGTTTTGTAATAATGCTTAATAAATGTTTATATAAATATATATCTATATGAAAAAATGTGTATGTATATTATATATGCTCATATATAATGTTTAAATTATTGAATGAAGGGTATTTTGCTTTCTGATGCATTCTCTTCATGGCCAGAGGAATATAGTGTCTTAGTCTCTCAGGCTGCAGTAACAAAATACCATAGACTGGGTAGCTCACAAACAACAGAAATTTATTTCTCATAATACTGGGGACTAGGAAGTCCAAGATCAGGGTACCAGCAAATTCTGTGTTTGGTGAGGACCTGCTTTTTCATAGAAGGCCATCTTCTCACTATAACCTCATGTGGCAGAATGGGGAGGGATCTCTCTGGAGTCTCTTAATAAGGGCACTAATCCCATTCTTGAGGACTCCACCCTTATGACCTAATGACTGCCCAAAGGCCCCACCTCTTAATACCATCACTGTGGGATTAGGACATGAATTTTGGGGGACATAAATATTCAGTCCATCGAAAACAGATTTTTAGCTTAGGCTGTATTCTCACATATCATTCACTTCTGTTCTTTTGACAAAAGCTGTATGACATGTAAAATTAAACTTTCTGACAGTTGCCTGGAGTACAGTTTATGCTGACTGAAGCAAAATCTGTACCTTTATATCTCCACCCTTGTTCAGCAAAGTTAGTATTTTTAATGTCATCCTTATGTGTTCTTTACAAAATCTAAATTATCTAACTCATAGGCTGATGTATGCAGCCCAAAATCATGATTTTAGTAGAATGTTTAGCAGTTACATAAGACACTTGTGGATAATTTGCTCATAAGGCTGCTTATTCCATAGGCACTACTCTAGTTTACAATATTACAAAATTAACTTTGATTACAAAAAAATTACTGTCTCCATTTTTATATTTTTTATACCTTTTAGAAGCCACACTTGTCTAGAAGTCATTATTCTGGGGACTTCTTTTATAGTTCTTACTTACCTACTTTTATTAGAATTCATTCTTTGCGGGTTGGTTATTACATAGTTGTTAGGTTCTCAGTTCTGAAGGCAGACAGACCTGAGTTCAAATTCTGGCTTTGCCACTTCATGTAACAAGACCTTGGCTAAGGTACTTCATCTCTCTAAGCCTGTTTTTTTGCTTTGTAAAATGTGATTGATAACAGAACCTTCATAGAGTTGTGGCAAAGATAACGTGAATTATGCATGTAAAGTACCTAACACAATGCAACTTCATTCTACTATTTACAATATGCATCATTTCTTTGTCAGTATCTTGGATTTGGAACACCTTCTAATCTGGGAAAAGGCAGAAGGGCTGCAGCTGCTGCAGACCTTGCTAATCGAAGTGGAGAATCAAATACTCACCAAGATATTGAAGAAAAAGATCGGTTATTACGTCACGTGGAAGCCAGAGATCTCATTGAATTTGGCATGATTCCTGAGTTTGTGGGACGGTTGCCTGTGGTAGTTCCTTTGCATAGCCTAGATGAGAAAACACTTGTACAAATACTGACTGAGCCACGTAATGCTGTTATTCCTCAGTACCAGGCCTTATTCAGCATGGATAAGGTTAGTTTTTTATTTTTCATACCTAGTTAATGATGATTTTCTTGCTATTGAAATTCTACATAAATCAGCCTAACAAATTAAAAAGGAATCCTGCTCATCTAGAATACCAGCCTATTCCACACTAAATATGGACCTAGGAATCAAGGAAGGCACATTATGTTACATTAGAATTTAGGATTTGGCTTTATTTCTTCTGCATTAAAGTCATCATTGTAGCATAAAGCCCAAGTATAGAGAAATGATGCCATCAGTCTACCCCAGGCCCTTCAAGCCAGACACACAGGATTGTCCTTTCAGCCATGAAATTCTAAATGCTTTTGTTGTGACGTACTGTATATACTTTTGTGTAGATAAAGTTTTATTAACTCTTACATCTTCATCTCTGTAGCCAGACACGTGGAGGTCACTGTAGCCCACACAATCGATCAGATAGCAGATGATTTGGGTTTTATGAACTTAGTGTCTCTAAATATCAATTTCCTCCTTTCCATTGTCACTGCCACAAGTCAAGCCCCTTTATCATTCTTCACCTTGACCCATGCATTTGCTTCCTAATTGGTCTGCCTGTCTCTAGTCTGTGTCTGACCTCCACCTCCAAAATATCATTATCTTCCTCTTTACTTCCAGAATGGATCACTGAAAAATTGAGCACAGTTCCCAGCAAATAGATATTAAATTCTCAATAAGTATTTGTTGAATGAATAAACACAAGTCTCATTCTTTGACTCCCCTGCTTAAAATCTTTCAGTGGTCTTATTTAGATGACCCCACTTTGGTGCTCCGTTAGCACCATGTGAATACACTGGACTGTAAGTGCTAGTTTACTTATCTGTCACCACCCAATAGACTGTAAGTTGCTTGAGGGCAAAGATGTCTAAATTATTCAGTCGTAATACGTAAAGATACAGGTCTAATAAAGGTTGAACAAAGTCCATTTTAATCTAGAATACCTCTTCAAGCCTAAGAACAAATTTGTGACTCATAGTACTGATACTGTCATAGGTTAATTGATACAGAAACGAATGCTTTTTAAAGGCAGAGTTCTAAAACACCATGAGAAATAGTCACTTCACTTATATAGTACATTTTCTGGAGGTAGAAATTAATAAGCAAAGCTATTTTAATATTTAATACCAAGATTTTATGAAATCTGTTGTTCAAGTATTTTGTGATTTTTTTTTAAATATAATCTCAATATTTGAACTCTACTATTATGAAATTTGTGATAATTTAAAGAGATTTGTCTGAAGTTTTACCTTTGTTGTATAGGATGAAAGGGTTACTAACACTATTTAAAATGTAGTTAGTTATAGGGACCCAATGAACATTTTCTAGGAGGAAAGTGATAAAGTCTAAGTGATACTTTAATTTGAAAGGAGATGGGATCAGTCAAGACAGAGATTCTGACCCTGCCTGTGTTTCTGAGTATCGTTGAATCAGTTTACTTAACCCTCTGGAACTTATTTTCTTAACTATGATTTCAGGGTACTGGTTTCTTTTAGTTTTAAAATTCTGTGATTCTAAGAAGACCAGCGGTGGTGATAGGTAGTAATAGTTAATGGATCAAATGCTATATGGTTATATTATAAAAATATTATAAAAGATTATCTAAGTTCTAACTTATTTTTAATGTATTTGTAGTGTGAACTGAATGTTACTGAGGATGCTTTGAAAGCTATAGCCAGATTGGCACTAGAACGAAAAACAGGTGCACGAGGCCTTCGGTCCATAATGGTAAGTTGGCATTATTCTACATAAACTAGATTATTTCTTGGTCTGAGTTTTGAGAATATTAAGGTTCTCTGTTTTCCTTTTGGAAATATATCTAGAGAATTGGCCTAATTCTTTATGATGTTGTTTTTATGCTTTTCATTTTTATGATTTTGATTTTTTAACACAGTAGATTATATTTTGCTTCTTTCCAAAAAGAAAAGGTGTTTGCAACAAAGGACACACACATAATATGATTAATGAAATAGAAAATCAGGATCATGGGAAGGAGAATTTCAAGAAATTCTATATGGGCCTCAGAGCCCTTTCTCAGACCTATTGAAATCCCCATTCTTGTTTGTTTATTTGTTTGAAAGTAGGTTGCAGGTACCATATTTTACCCCTAAGTTCTTCAGTATGGTATGAACTCATTGTTGGTTTTGTTTTTTGAGACAGGGACCCAGGCCGGAGTGCAGTGGCCCCATTGTACGTAGCTCACTGCAGCCTCCAGCTCCTGGATTCAAACAATCCTCCAGCCTCAGCAGTAGGTGGGACTATAGGTGCACGCCACCATGCCCAGCCAATTTAAAAAAAAATTTTTTTTTTTTTTTTTTTTTTTTTTTAGAGATAAGGTCTTGCTATGTTGCCCAGGTTAGTCTCAAACTCCTGGCCTCAAACAGTCCTCCCATCTTGGCCTCCCAAAGTGCTGGGATTATGGTCATGAGTCACCACACCTGTCGAACTCACTATGTTTATTTTGTTACAGATCCTAGGGACCTAGACTATTTTCGTGCCACCACCCACTCTCTTAGAGTTCTCCCCTTTATGCCCAGGTCTAGCTGTACAGCAAGTTACTGTTTCCCAAAGCAAGAATATGTTCCTATTTCCTTTTAAGGATTTCACTGTTAACTGTCACTTCTTTCATCTCAATAGGACTTTTGATTGGATCTACACATTCATCACAGACAGTTTGAGATTATGCTTTCTCATGAGGGCCTGGACTTAAGGTGTTACTGATGAAGGACAGATTTGTAAACATGCAGACTAGAAGTATAGGTTATATAGTTGACATTTTTTAGAAAATTTGGTGTACTCAGCCAATATTTTCCTTTAAATGGAGTATAATCCAGCCCGTACATGTAGGCAAAACTAATTATCTGTAGTAAACAACTTTAGATCTACTGCAGCTCTTGAGGCAAATGCTCATTTGAAGTCATAGTTTGAAATCGAAGAGCTTGGTAGAGATGATTTAGGATTAAACTGTTTGCAAAAGTCAGGATTACCAGTTGACCTCCTTAGTCATAGAATAAGCCAGAAATACTTCTGAGTTAACATTTGAGTCTGAAAATACAGTCTTTCGTATGTGCATGCTGACAAAAAAAGCCATCACTGCTGGCAAATAGCTTACCCCTATAGAAAGACTTCTCTGAATTTAGTTAGTTATTTTTTTTTCAATCCTAACACTTAGTAGTATTTTCATTTGAGTTTGCTCTCACTCACCCTCCATACTGTTTTTGTGGGTCTTCATGTGAGTCATTCGTTGGAGACTTTGGGGGACTAGTTCATGCTTGGTGGGAAGAACTTGAACTTGTAAACACCAAGTCGAGGGTATTTATGATCTGAGGAGGTGGCAGATTCCCCCATTAAGCCCTTCTTTTTTTTTTTTTTTTTTTTTTGAGACAGAATCTCACTCTCTTGCCTGGGCTAGAGTGCCGTGGCGTCATCCTAGCTCACAGCAACCTCAAACTCCTGGGCTCAAGCGATCCTCCTGCCTCAGCCTCCCGAGTAGCTGGGACTACAGG
>CAUYSK010121178.1:0-14487 GCA_963575035.1 Avahi laniger | reverse complement strand
TGTTAGGCTTTTAATGTGCCACTGGATTTTGTTTAATAATGCTTTATATTCATAATTTGTATGTAATATACCTAAGAGTCATTGTCTTATTTTGGTTTTATTCTTCAGGAACACCAGTTATGCATATGTTTAATTTATTTTGTATGTATTCCATATCTATCATATAATCCTCTTAAACTTCTGGTCTATTTATTCTTTCTGCTTACTTTTTCCCAATCCCATCTTTCACATTCCTAGCTGTGTTTTCAGCAGTGCCCACTCTCCTTTAATTTAACTTTCATTTCTATGATTTTTTTTCCTCATCTTCCCTGCTTGTCATTGCCAGCACATGTTTAATTTACTTATGTTGTTTTTTGATCATTTCCAATGAAATTACATACAGGTGATGTCACTCATTTTTTAAAATTCAAGGAATACCTTTGATCACAATTTTCACTGGCCTCATGAAACATTTTTCTAGTGAATATTTCTTGACTGCCACTGGATTTTCTTCTTTCTTTCTTCCTTTTTTCCCTTTTTAAAATATTTGTGTATAGATCCTACACTGATTCCTTTTTGATTATTCACAATGGAGTCTTTTCCTGAATCAGCTATTTTTAAAAGGCTTCTGTGAGAGAGAGGTAGAGGTCATATTTCAAATAGTAGAAGTTTATTTATGAAAAGGGGTTAAGTTTAGAAGCTGGTTATTTTCACCTTTATTTCTCTGCAGACAACTGGTATCAGAAACTTTGGGGCATTCACAGATTACCAAAAGTCACTTTGCTCCTCACTGGCATACCAACAGGCTGCTTCAAGCAAGTATGCCTTTCTTCTATGACTTCTCATTCAGCTTCACCTTCTCTCCTTTTTCTGGAAACCTCACCAGCTTGAGGTGCAGGAAGTGCTTACTCACTGGTACACATATATTGCTATAGAACAAGGATGCATGAACTAGACCAGCTGCCTGTTTTTATAAATAAAGTTTTATTGGAACATAGCCATGCCCATTGGTTGTTTTAGCACTACAATGACAGTTGAGTAGTTATGGCAGAGACTATATGGCCCACAAAGCCTAAAGTAGTTACTATTTGGTTGTTTAAGAAAAAGTTTTCTGCCCCCTATTGTAAAAAGCTGGGTTTACATTTCAACATATGTCACTTAGAATTGCGCTCTCACAACTTTTTCAGAGCTCAGAATTCATGGGCACTTGAAGGTGCCCTGGAGTTCTGGAACTTCCTGTGTCCTATGTCCCTAAGTCTCTCTCTCTCTCTCTCAGAATATTTGTTGTTTTCCAGTTTTACAAAGATAGGCTTTGCTTTTCTGTCTTTCTTGTTTTGTGTGTGTGTGTGTGTGTGTGTGTGTGTGTGTTTTGAGTGGTTTTTCTGAGATATGAATGAAAAAATACTCATTTGACTATGCATGTTAAAATTGGAAGCCCTCAGACAATATTCCAAGAATTTTTTTTTTTTTGTCTTGTCTTGTGTTTGTTTCTTGTCTCCAGAGACAAGGGTCTCACTGTGCTCAGGCTGATGTCGAACCCCTGAGCTGCAGCTATCCTCCTGCCTCGGCCTCCCAGAAAGCTAGGATTACAGGCGTGAGCCACCACACCTGGCCCCAAGAAGTTGTTATTGTTTGCTTCTTTGATTGGTTGTTTTTTAACCATTGGAAATAGATCCTAGCATACTAAATATCTTTGTCTTAAGTATATGTAGATTTTTTTCTCCTTAATTTAATGATTTTATGATCTTTGTAATTCTTTTAGGTATGATTTAGTTCTCAATGGAGAACATAAACACACTTTTAAAAAATATGCATTAATAAGGAAAAATTTGTTTTATATTTTCCACTGCCCTAAATTTGGACTCTTGTTAGACAGTTCAGAGTAATAGTTAGTACTTAAAACTTTGCAGTCACTATAAATAAATACTTGCTACAGATATTAAAAACAATAAACAGGAATAATCTGCTTTTAAACACTCCCAACTTTACCCTCAAAATTTTCTGCTATCTAAATTTTATTTAGGTACACATTGGGCTTATTTTAAAATGCAACAAAAATTATTTGATCTTTAATATGTTTGTATCTTTTCCAAAACCATAGTGTTCAAATATCTGTGCAAAGTTCAGTTACATTTTTACTTAGAATTGTGATGTTAATAATAAAGTGAAATTCCAGTTGTAATTATACACTCCAGTATTTCATGCCTGCCTCTTTGCCTTTCGGTTTTCTACTTCTTAAGAGTAGTCTGCTTCTACAAACTTTAGTAAAGTACTAAATAGTGTTTAGGTATATATTAAAATTAATGTGTAGCTTAGATTGCTGTCTTTAAAAAAATGTCAAATTTGGCTGAGTATGGTGGCTTGCACCTCTAATTCCAGCACCATGAGAGGCTGGGGCGGGAGGATCACTTGAGGCCAGGAGTTCAAACCAGCCTGATCAACATAGCGAGATCCCATCGCTACAAAAAATTAAAAAATTAGCCGGGCATGATAGTGCACACCTGTAGTCCCAACTACTCAGGAGGCTGGGCAGGAGGATCACTGGAATCCAGGAGTTTGCTGTTATAGTGAGGTATGATTGTACCCACTGCACTCCAGCCTGGGTGACGGAGTGAGACCCAGATTTCAACGAGCTTTAGTATATGAGAAGAAATATCAGAGATATAAAATGTCACTGTAAGAAACTTTAAGGAGCTTTCTATTATTTCTTAGAATAGAATCCTGCTTTATTCTTTTTTTAATTCATGTATGGAATTTATAATCTTTTAAAGATGGTTGTCAAAAACACAAATACAAAAGAAAAGAAAAAAATGGAATTTGACAGCTTTCCTCCCTCCTCCGGCTTCTCCTGAGCATCAAGTTCCAGGTACCACTACCTACAAAGCCTTTTCCCAGACACAAATTTACTTTTTGTGTGTTGAGTTAAAACAAAACAAAACAAAAAAAAGGTAATGTATCCGCTCTCTCAATAGTACTGAGTTTTTGCTTGGGAAATCTTGAAGTCAGATTTACCTTTAAAAGAAAATATATAGGAATTTCAGGAACTTCAAAAGGCTGAAGTGAAGGGAAGAAAGAGGGAAGTATGTTTTAATAGGGAACCATCTCACTTCATACCTATAAGGCCAGCCCAGCATCACACAGCTTAGTCACCCTGCATCTTAATGTTCTCCAGTTTGAGTGGGGTGGGGAGCAGGTGGCAAGTGCTATAACAGAAAAAAAAACACTATTCATCTCAGCCTGAGGAGGTCAATGAAGGTCTTCCAAAGGAAATGCAGAGGGACTTTCTAAGACAAGGGATCAGCATGTGCAAAGGCTAAGAGGCATGAACACTGAATAGTGGGTCATGGCAGTGAGAAGTTTACTGCTGATGTCCAGAAGTGTTGCATTGAATGGGGGGAAAATCTGTGCTACTAGGGATCAAACTGTGAGTGGTTTAGCTTTGTAGACTTACTGGAAACTCGAAAGATCAAGAAGACAGGCTCAAATAGCAAATGGGGCTTTATTAGGAGCAAAGAAAAGCATTTTTCCATAGTCCTAGGGTGAACCCTTCCTGACAGTCCCAGTTCTTATATGTGCAAAATCATTAGGCAGGAATGAGACGTTTGAACACCGATTGCTTACCCAAATCTGAAAGAAGGAGCTTCTAAGCATCTAACCTCCCTGGGTGGGGCCATCGTACTATGAACCAATATCAAGTTCAATATCCATTTCCATCTAATGAGTATCTCAGACAGCTGAAAGAAACTGGGGCATTCATGTGAGAATATCCATTTTGTCTCATTAGTTATTTTAAATATGTAATATATCAAAATATATTATACATATTTAAATATATACATTTATATGAAGTTAGGGATCCCTGCAAGTAGAGAGTGTTTCTGGGAGAAATTTGTTTGACTATAATCTCCGTGGGAACAGAGTTCCATACCTGTCTTGTACACGGCTGTCTCTACACCAAGAGCAGTATCTGGGAGCTTCGGACGCGAGTTCAGTGAATAGATGAATGGATAGATGGAAGGGAGACCCTCTAACTACGAGTTTTCTCTTTTCTTTTGCTGTTGAGTAAGTAGGGGTTCCAAGACATAAGGTAAGGACTCCAGGAAGAAGAGCCAATTTGGGGTGGTAGGAGTGAAAAGGATGACTGATTTAGAAATTGGGCTTAGGAGTCCAGAGCTAAGTTCTAGCAACTGAGTATAGCATAAAGTATTTTTCTATAAAATCAAGAATTTAAAATTCTTTCCTCATTTCAAAAGAAAAAAAAATAGGTCAATTGGAATAAAAAGGGAAATGGAAAAGCTGCAAAGAGAAACTACTATGATGTCCTGGGGTGCATTTTTAAGTTAGAAGGTACTTAAGCAAAATTGTTGTGTTGAGAGCATTTTCTTTAATGGGGTCAATTCCCAGTGTCTCAGTCAATTCCACAGGTCACGTAGCTTGTCCACCTATCTAACTGACCTAAGCCTAAAAATGATAAAAGTAACTTGATGGACAGTCAGATAAAATGTGGTGACTTTTTCTCACCAACCGCCAGCCCCGTAGGAGATATTAAGCACTGTAGTTTTTACCTTGTACCAGATATTTAGAAAGTAAAACCTAAGACATTCATTTCCATGCATTTAGGTCAAAAACAGAGAGGTTTCACTCAATCTATTCCAGAAAATATAGCCACCTTGGGACTGAACATTTCTTTCAATCTTAGCCCAAAGGCAATCACATTAGGGACACTGTATGCATTTAGGGTGATAAAAATTGAGCTGTGGTCTAACTTATTGCATAATTTTCATTCTAAAATTACTTTATGCTGGACATAATGACCCCATCAGTCAACCTATCATCTGGCTAGTTAAATGAAGTAAGAAAATAACCTCAGCTGGTCTCAGAGGAGTGAGAATTCAACTGCCTAAGGGGCTGAGATTTCCTGAGAGTTTGTTCTAGATCTCTGTTGGGCCAGCCAACATGCAATCTTACCTCCGCTCTCCCCAGGAAAGGCCATTCAGGCCAAAGGAGAAGCCACTTTATGTGAAGTCTGTAACCCAAGATGGAAATACTTAACGAGGCCAAAAAAACGGTTTTCCTTTTGGTGGATCTAATGCGCAGTGATTGTTCCTAATTAGGCAGTCTTACTCGAAAAGTCCTCCCCAAACGCCAGGAGAAAGCTCTCCTTCAGTGTCTTTGCAACAAAGATACATTAGGGCAGAAAGTCAGTATTCGTTTAAGAAATCACAGCTGCATAAACAATGTTCACTACAAGAAGAAAATTTATAGTATTTGTCAAGGGAAAGTAAACACTTTGGGGACTGTGTTTGTGACACAGTGTCATACTTCATGATCCTTTCAGCCAGCAGCCACAAGAACAGATCGACCACAGAAGCAGTGTTCTCAGGATGTTTAGAGCCAGCACTTTTTTTTTTGATTAATAACTTTACCCATTTTCTGTTTCGTATTTCAAGAAGACCTTCCATACAGACCATCTGTACTTCCATGGATGTTGGAGAAAAAGAAGAAACTAGGGTGGTGGGTCCTCCTCCACCCTCATTCGCTACACTTTCTGGAAAATAAGTTCTTTAAAAAGAAATCAAAAAACAAAAAACTAAATTCTCTTAAGAATTTCAGTGGCTGTAGGCATTCTCTCCTGAAGCTAATTTTCACCAGGCCTTGGGAGTTGGCCCAGCCTAATGGCGGCATTTCCCAGACTTTAAATTTCATGGAGAGTTAAAATTGATTTTAAAATCAATATGGAATTCCCATCTTTTAATTTTATAAAGAAAGACCATTTAAACAAAACATTTCCACCCACCATTACCCTCACTTTCTGTAAGAAATTAATATTTTCATTCCCAAAAAGTAAGGCAGGAATAGCAAGATTAAAAATCTCAAAATACAGGACAGTTCCATTGCATATACCTAGCTATAGGGGACAACTTACTCTGTTTTCCAAGTCCTTCTTATCTCACTACTGAACACTGAAGGCTATGTCAGTAAGTGGCCCTGGTCCATGGACTGGCATTTAGACATCATGGCATCAGGGGAAAGGCCACCGAGAACTTCTTGTGCCAAGGGCTGTGGAACAGGGAGGTGTTGTGCTGTGTCCTATCCGCGTGGAGCCATCATACCCGTAATCATCCATCGCACCCAGATCTCAGCAGTCTGTAAGGGTTTCAAAAGGGCTTTAGGAGGAATTCGATTGTTGTGAATTTTTAGTTTATTTAAAAGTTTGCAAGAATTTATATTAAACACTGCAAGAGTCTTAAATGTTTAAAGACCAGTGGAATTTCGAAGAGCTTAATCACGGTTTTATGTTAATGACCCTGACCCCAGAAATTCATTTTTAAAAGTAGTGTTACTCAAAGCGATATAAAGGACACGAGAAACCAAGAGGGGAGGAAGTGTGTGTGGGGGGGTGGGAGATAAAAACTTACCTGTCGGGTACAGTGAACACTATTCCGGTGACCGGCGCACCTAAAGCCATGACTTAAGCATTATACGAGGTATCCATGTAACAAAAACACTGGGACTCCCTTAATATTTTGAAATAAAAAAATAAACGTAGTGTTACTGTAGAAAGTCTTCTGAGTGTTTTCTGAATAACTTGTATTAAAGAAAGCACATAGACTTCCTGGTGGTTTCATGCAGGAAGGTGTATAAGTGTGTGCACGTGTGTGTACACGTGTCGGTGTGCATGTGTGTGCGTGTATGTGTGTGTGCATGTGTCTGTGTGCGTCTGTGTGTGCATGTGTGTGTGCATGTGTGTGTGTGTGTGTGTGTGCATGTATGTGTGTGGCAGCTGGAAGCACCTGCCAGGGAGAGCCCTACTTTTGCTTGTCGGCGCCCTAGAAATCTGCAACTTTTTGTCACCCTAGCTCACAAACTCCACACTTTCAGTCCTTTACAGGGGGCCTCTAAGCAGGAAAGGAAAGTGCAGCTTGGAAGATTTTAAGTAGAAATTGAATGTTAAGGACTCAGAGAATGCATTTAGAAAGAGAAGTAACCAGAGAGGTGAGAGGAAGAGGAACACCAAGAAGAATTAGTTCCCATAAATGCCAGACTTCTTAAAAGGAGTCCTCAGGTCTCCACGGATCTCAGCGAGCTTCCTCCACACATCACACTCCCAACCAATTAACAGAGATGCTTGTAATGGACTGAAACCTTCTGCCTCAGAAAGGATCATGATGATGGGCATTTCTGAGAGGGAAATCTACTCACCTGCAGAAAAGTTCCTGGTAGGGACTTCTGTGGCTCGGCCCAGGGAGAAAATGGACCCATCCAATAGGTATGGTGTTGAGCCTGGGCCACGTGTCCTGAGGATGTCGAGCTAAGAAGGAAGTTGCTGGCTGCCCTGAGCTGCCCCGGCGGCCTGATGTGTTTCAGCTTCAGGCCGTCACAGAGGGAAGGCTGGATCAGGAGTAGAACTGGACCTGTCTCCAGTTTCAATTTAAACATCTATAAGATGAAGAAAGTTAGTGAATATCAGTGGGGTGTTTTGTTCATTTATTTACAGTATTTATTGTAGTTCAGAAGCAGAACTATTTTCAATAGAAATGCTATTTGAAAATCGACAGAGGTACCTAAACATGGATCTGGCCTCATGTGGAGGACACGGGAGGTGGGTGCTGGTTCTTAGATTGGAGGCGCCCCCGTGGGCTTCACCAGTCCCACCTGCTCTGAGAAGCTCCTCGTGGGACCCCTGGGGAAGAGGGGATTTGACAGATATTTTTCCAGCCCTCACATCTGCTGACTCTGGCTGGGCTCATGCCACAGAAAATCACTTGGGTGTGCACATGTGGTGAACATTTTCAAAGCGGAGTTTCAGTTCGTTCATAGAGATGTAGGGGAAAGGCAAGAGAGGCCATGACAAGATCAACAGTTTACTCAAAACTAAGCACATGAAAAGCAGTCACGAAGGTCCTGTTTACACGCGTCTGAGGCGTAGCGCAGACCCATAGCACAGCCACGTCGGCAGAAAGGCAGAAACCTTAGTCTACAAAAACAAACACTCTAAGTCAATCACAATTGGGATTCAGGGTGTCACTTGTTGATACATGTGAATACCTCTATATAGCTTTATATGTGCAAGTCCAGTTTGTAAATAAATAGATATTTAATGTCATGGAGAAAATTCGTGACACGAAAGTAGCAAAAGCTGTAGAGTGACAGGAAAAAACACACACGTCTCAAAATTAAAACCTTTGCTTCAAGTTTGATTTGAGCTGTTGCCTGTGAAAACCAAATGCTCTGAAAAGATAAAAGACCAAATAAATTCTTTTTTTCCCTGAGTAACACACAGATATCAGAACTCTTCGTTGGAATGGTTTGAGAGCTGCGTCATGTGAAATGCACCTGAGTTTTACCAAAACCTTGACAGAGGTTTGGGGAAGCCTTTGACAAAGCCTTGGGAAGAAGGATGACTAAGAGTTTAAATATAATAACTAAAAAAAAAAACTCTGTAATTGGCTTGAAATTTTTATATCCAATATACATACACTTTAAGGTAAATGATGGAGGTCTCTGGTTTAAATATTAAAGAGATGACCCTGGAATTACATGGTAAAATAAGCAAGTGCTGTATTTTATGGGTCAGCAGTCTTAGGAGACAACATACATTATTTTTCATCAGTTCTGTCCATTTTCCATAATATATTTATTTCTTATTAATTATACCAAATTTCCCCCAGACTAGATTGAAATAGAAGTTCTAGGAGATACTTCTTTCCATAAAGGTATTATTATCTGCTTTAAAATGAAAGAACAAATAGCATCTTTTGATCTTTGAAGTCAATAACCAATTTATATTAAAGACCCCAAGCTTCCATATTTCGTGTCTAGAATCACAAAAAAGAAAACCCAAAAATGGCATTTTAAGCACAAGTTGGATCAAACTTCAACATGGAAATTTTTTTAATTAGCTAAGGATTACCAGTCACACCTGGGGGGAAATCAAATAAGCAGTATTTTTTAGTCTAGTTTAAACTCCAGAAAAATGCATTAGAAATGGAAAAGGCTGGCTCTACATCTATTCGAGTGAGGTCATTGTCACCACTATAATATTTTAAGGGGTCTCTTGTGAAGTGAAAATGTGGAAAATCACTTAAAAGGACAGAGCCACACTTGGAAACATTAAGCACATGATATTTGTGATATGGACTCGGGAAAGAAAAGTCCACATGTGGAAATTCATTCTATCAACCCAAGGTAAAAGAATGCTTTCTTTCACTTTAATGATTTCGAGGAAGATTTGGATGGTAGTCATTTTTGTCACCTAGAGCGTACGAATTTCACAGAATCATCCAGACATGAACGTTGCCAATAACTTTTACAAAAACACTTTTATTTAGGAAATGCACGTTGAAAAGAAGAAAGTGAAACAAAAAGAAGGAGCCTCCCTAAGTCCTTAGCTCTCTTTTACAATCCAATCCTGTCTCAGCCCAGGAGAAGCCAGAGCCAACTTTGACGGAGGGCTGAGCAACTCAGACCAACCATCCATCCATCCATCCATCCATTCACTCATATTTTTAGAAGTACTAATACACTTCTTGTGACTGACTTGAGTTTCAGTTTATTCATATAAATCATGTTATTTATTTATTCATATCAATGAATATTTATGAATATGTGTATTTATTTATTCATATAAATTATGTTGTTTCCACAACAAATTAATAATAATAATACTTAGCATATATAAAGAAATCACAACTTTTCAAAGTTCTTTCATATCTCTTATCTCAGCTGATCCATGCTAAGTCTCAGTGGGATTGAGACTGGAGAGATTATTATCTACTTGAGAGGCTAAGAAGATTAAAAAGCCAGAGGTTAAAGGACACCTCGGTAGCCACACTTAGCCCTAGAGCCAGAGCTAGAACTCAGGTTTCTTGACTCCTGATGCTATATAATTCCTACTCTAATTTCCTGGTTTTTTCTTTTCTTCAGGGAGACAAAAGAAGCCATACCACTTTTCCCAGTCGCTCTTGTGAAGAGGGGAGAAAAAGCACGAATGAGCAATAGCGGGAAAAACAACGTGACATCACAACAAGAGAAGATCACAAGCATTGGAGCCAGGCAAACAAAGGTTTGTGTCTTGGCATCAACACTATTTTCTATGGAAGTTTGGAAAAGTTCCTTTACCTCTCTGAGCCTCAGTTTCCTCATCCACAAAATGGGAATAATACTCATATTCTTATAGGTTCTTTAATGATGATTAATTGAGTTGTTTGCAACATATACACAGTGTATGGTGATACATAATGTATAACAAGTGAATAAGTGGGTGATACTTTTTATTAACGAAAGGAAGGATTGAGTCTGCTTCAAACTAGAAAATAACAGTGGTTATATTATAAAATGCTGATACAGCAGAAGTTCAGTTTGCTGATCTCTGTTGCTTGTCCTAAGAGACTCTCGGCCCTGTTGCCAACCAGACCCCTTGGTTTACCTAAGGAAGGCTGAGCAATGACCGCAGTCCCCAACCCAATCAAGGGTCCACAGCATGCAATACCTACAAATGGCCCCAGAAACCCACATAGGACCACCCCCCGCCCCCAACACTGTCTACTTGCACACTCTGAGGCCAGGCCCATAAATTCAATGAAAGAAGCAGGCTGGGGTTGACCTTGGGGAAATGGAAAGCTTGTGTTTTCTCTAAAGGAGTCAACAGCCACAAAACTCCAGGACACTGGGAGCTCCATTTAAGGGGGCATGTGGGGAGGGGAGGGGAAAGGCAGGAATGCACAGTCATGTTTTTCACCCTGACGTGAAACTGGAATCCAAATTATTATGTGAAATCTCCCAATGTTTAAATGTAGTTGACAAAAATCACCCTTTCTGGGCCCAACAAAATACATCCATGTTCCAGCTGGGCCCTCAGACCACCACTTGGGACTCCTGCAGTGGGCTGGGAAGGGAAGCATGATGGCTTTTCATTCCCCATACCTCTGTCCCTCTGCCCACCCATTATTCCACATCCCATCACGTGAATGATTTTCTCTGCAAATAGCACAGAATATCTACATCCTTGTTGTCCTAGGGTAGCAGAATGGGAAAATTGGTTGACCAGAAACTTGAATTATGCGAGGGAACTCCTTGTGCCATTAATGCTTACTGTTTCTGGATGAGGTATGAGCTGGTCACTGTCTCCTTATGGACCCCTTGGTGAGGAATCTTGTCTCTAGCTCCGATGGAAATGGCTGAGCTTCCCCGAGCACCTTGTTTGCCTACATCTTCATTCCGGCTCTATGAGCTGCACGACTGGCCATTTTCCTCTCTTTGTAGTTACTGCCAGGGAGCTGAAAGCCAAAATTTCTAGCAATGCTTCACATGTATTTTGTGTGCTCATCTCAGTCCTGCCTTTGTATTATTATTTTTTTACACTTGACTGTGATGTTCTCACCTATTTTTATTATGCTGCACTGTGTCTATTTGGGGGAGCCCTCTCAAATCCCATTTTTGGAATGTGGCAAAAACAGACTTTAGCTCTCTTTTGTCCGGGCCACCAACATGTCATCCGGACTGAGGAAGACCTGGTAGCTTCGGGGCCTCATGAGCCATGGCCTCAGCCACATCGAAAGCACCAGAAGCAGCCAGGAGGCCAGGTAACGCTGGTGGCGTGCCTCACCACAGGGTCAGCTTCAGCACGTATCGCCCGGGTTACTCTGGGAAAGTTGGTATCAGGCATGACCGCTTAAAGAGGAACCAGAGCCTCTGCCCGACTATCCACCCTGACAAACTGTGGGCATTGGTCAATGAGCAGACACTGGTAAATGCCACCAAAAACAAGACTGGAGCTGCTGCCATCACTGATGTGGTGTGATCGGGCCATGACTAAGTTCTGGGCAAGGGAAAGCTCCCAAAGCAGCTGGTTACCATGAAGCCCAAATTCTTCAGCAGGAGAAAATTAAGGGTGTTGCAGAGGGGAAGGGAGAGGGTGTCCTCATGGCTCGAAGCCACATGGAGAGAGGTTCATTAAATACTAACAAATGATTTTTTAAAAAAAGTAGATTTTAAAAATAGATGTATAATACTGCTCAGCAACTTAAAGGAAGAAACTATTGCTACTTGCAACCTCTTGGGTGGATCTCAGGGTGTTATCTCAGGCTTAGTGAAAAAGGCCACTCTCAAAAGGTTATCTACTGTGTGATTCCATTTATATAAGATTCTTGAAATGACAAAACTATAGAGATGGAGAGCAGATAGTGGTTTCCAGGGGACAATGTGTGTGGATTCAATCAGAAAAGGGCAGCATGAAGAAATTCTTCAGTGATGCACGGTCCTGTATCTTGATTGTGGTGGCTGGTACACAAATCTATACACGGGATTAAAGTGCATAGAACTGCACACACACACTCTCACACGGGTATGTGTAAAAACTGATAAAACAGGAGTAAGTCTGTAATCCAGTTAACAATATTGTACCAATGTAAGTTTCCAAGTTTTGCTATGGTACTACAGTCATATAAGATGTCACTGTTTAAGGGGGAAGTTCACCAGATGCCATGTACTATATTTTATGACTTCCTATGAATCTATAATCTGTGAATAATCCATTAATATATCTATGAATCTATAATTGTTTCAAAATAAAAGGCTAAAAAAAGGTACATAGATAGTTATCTGGACAAATATAAGAGTACCTGAGTCAATTATTTGGCAAACTCTATTTATCACTTGTGATGCTGAATTGCTAGGGGCTTCCCTCTTTTTTCCTTGCAAGAATGCATTTTATTTGCAAAGAACAGCATTTAAAACATTTAGTTAAAGGCTCTCTCGGAAATTATGATATAATACAATTAGTGCTTAGAAAGCTCATTTGGGAATATGTTAGATATGTAATCACTACTTAGAACTGCGTGTCATTCTGGAATTTATCATTTCTGTGGATACTCATTGTCAGTAGAAAAATCTCTGCATTCAAAGATCTTTTCAACCTATATTTCAATCTACTGAAATGGGGGAAGGAAAATCAGAGGGAACACCTGTAAATCATCTGTTTATTGACGTAGAAAATTACACACACACATACATACACACGGAGAGCCCTACTGAATTCATTGGATTTGTTGTCAATTTTTTTTTTCTTTTTGAGACAAGGTCTTGCTCTGTTGTCCAGGCTAGAGTGTAGTGGCATTATCATAGCTCACTGCAACCTCAAACTCTTGGGCTCAAGCTATCCTCCTGTCTCAGGCTCCCTGATAGCTGGGACTACAGGAGCACACCATCACATCCAGCTAATTTTTCAATTTTTTTGTAGAGATGAGTTCTCACTATGTTGCCTAGGCTGGTCTCAAACTCCTGGCCTCAAGCAATCCTCCCACCTCAGCCTCCCAAAGTGCTAGTATTACATGAGGTACCACGCCCGGCCTGTTGTCAACTCTTTTTCCATTATTCTATACTGAGTAGATCAACTATTGAGCAGGTTCAGTCATCAAAACACCTGGAAACAACAGATCAGCTGTATTTTACATGTAGAATACACACTGGTTTGCATTAGAGTTAGGCCCAAGTAAGGTAGGAATGTGTGTTTATAGATGCTCTGGGTCAATTTGAAGTAGACTGTCCCCTGGGCCCACTTAGGCTGCACATGAACTTGTGAATGTTTCATGATTTAATGGTGCAACATTTCCTCCAGAAGAAACAAGACCCAGAGAACAGAAGCAAAACAGTATTCAGTGCAAGCTCATGGCAGTGCAGTAATTGCAATCCCATTAACTTTAGAGCTCCTGATCCTATTAAACAGCAAAGCTACCCACTTTTTTAATGAAAAATTCAGAAATTCAGTATTGAGAACAGGAAATATTCTCGAGGTGGCTACAAAAAAATATAGAATTTATAAATAGGGTAATATAGGGATCATAATAACCATTTAAATTTAATTAAGCAAAAGTGTGAGGGCAATTATATCAACAAGGTTTACCTCATTCTTTCCCTTTTTGTCATTTAATTAAAATTACTATGAGGCAAGAAAATGGACAGAAGAGCTTTATTTCTATTCCCTCTGGGTATAACCGTTCATCCAATGTGAGTGTGAACAGTATTCCTGCTACAGACACATGTAGTTCAATTCTGAGTTACGCAGGAAATAGGTGTTGAACAAGTACCATGTCGTCAGAGACTGGAATAGAGGGAAAGGAATAGATTTAAAAAAAAATCGAGGGAAAAGAAACAGAAACGAACATCTGTTAACTTTATTTATGTATAAAAGAATATGTAGATACACAAAATTCAGAATGCAATTAATAGCCTTATAAATGCCCTTGCCACAATGCTGTAGAAGACGGTTCAACACACAGAGAGGGGTGAGATAAGATTGAAGACTGGGCCAGATGCCGTGGCTCACGCCTGTAATCCTAGCCCTCTGGCAGGCTGAGGCAGGAGAATTGCTTCAGAGCAGGAGTTCGAGACCAGTCTGAGCAAAAGTGAGACGCCGTCTCTACCAAAAATAGAAAAAATTAGCCAGGTGTGGTGCACGCACCTGTAGTCCCAGGTACTCAGGAGGCTGAGGTAGAAGTAATCGCTTGA
>CAUYSK010121177.1:0-23877 GCA_963575035.1 Avahi laniger | reverse complement strand
TATGTATATATACATGTGTATATATACAAATATTAATTCATTTAATTCTTACAAATATTAATTCATTTAATACTCACGAGAAACCTACGAAGTGGATACTATTGCTACCACCAACTGAAGCAACAGCGGCACAGAGATGTTATTTAACTCTCCTCTGGTCATTCAGATAGTAACGAGCTGGACTCTTAACTACTACACTGCACTGCTAACAGCTGCTTTCCTATACTATTATAAACAAACAAAAAATACTTTTGGCCATTTCCTCTGATCATCTGCAGGAAACAAGGCAGATCCAGAGACCTCAAGGATTCCACTTTGCCAAAACATAATTTCATCTCTCCCCTTGGCATCACGCTCTCTGGGCCAAGCAAGAAGGCAAATTCTTCTATCTCCACCACTCACAAAGCTAAGTTGCCTTTCCTCTACCCATGCGGAACAATCCCAGGGGAGGATGTGTGGAGCCAGCCTGGACCACACGCATGGGGAACAGAGGAGTGTGACTGGCCAGGTCTGGGTCACCTGCCTGTCACTGAGCCAGGGAGCAGGCGGCAGCCTGTGCCAACGGCCCCCAAGCATCCCAAGGAAGGAGTGGGGAGCAGTTCCTCAAACTAGGGGAGGAGGTGCTGGTCTGAAATGAAAGATGGACACAAGAAAAGTTTTACACTGTGAGTTCAATCCTCTAGTTTATTTCAGTTCTTCATCTTTAATCATTCATTCATTTGTGGTAGGAAACCCACTTTTAACACAGTGGTGTCACATTTCATTTCTTGCAATCTAAAATAATATATAAAAGTTAGAGAAGCTAAGTAAACAAAGTTTCCCTGATCCATGTTCTTTTTTATATTTGTTCCGGGCTGGACCCAAATAGAACAGGGTCCTGACAGCCCAGAAACTGCCTGCTCTGAGCTGGTCAGTGTGGGGTCCAGACAGTCAAAGCAACGGGAAGTTACCAAGAAGCATGCCATGGCCCTGCGAAATGTTCACATGGACCAGTGCTGTTCCATGGCCTGGCATTTTGAAAGCAATTCTACAAAGTATTAGTAATATTAACACAATAACATAATGAGGTCAACTTCACTACAATTCCCATTTTGTACGTGCATTTAACATGCACATAAACATCACATAAATCCAATGAGGCTTGTATTACTATCCACGCTTTATAGGTAAAGAAACTGAGATTAAGTGATACTAAAGAACTTGCTCATGGCTGCACTGTTAGTACAGTGACTGACCTGGGATTAAATGCAGAGATTATATAATATATAATGATGATTTATTGCATATCACAAATCTGATCTAAAACTTCCACAATGATTAGAATACACAATTATTATAGACATAATTATGATATATATGCATGATTATTATATACTAGGTATGTAATTACATGATAATACAAAACATGAAATAAAAGATTTACAATATCTTCTTGGAACTTAGAGACCTGAGCAGAGTGGTAACAGAGGATGCAGGCCTCCTCAATCTTCAGTTATTATGGAATATCTAAATTGATATTGAGATATTCTTCTCTAAATCTTCAGCTAGTAGAGAATATCCAAATTGATATTGAGATAGTCTCACCTACCACTCAAACGACCTGCCTTCACCAAGCAGATGTGCTAAAATCATTGCAGGGATCCTAAGCCTCCACGGGAGAAGGCCTTCTACAGGGGAAACAGCCAGCGCGCACTTAGCACTTACGAGGCTGGCAATGACGCTGGCATTTCCACTGAAACATTTTCAACCTCACTCTGTTCGGTATCAGATAAAAGGCCACCAAGAAACACGACAGCTCCATCAGGCAATTCTATTTTACAGAAAGCCATAAAAACAATTATCTATGTCATTAGAGACTCTTTCAAAGGAGCCTCCAAACATCAAATTTGCTGATCCAGGCCAGAGACATACTCCTGACTGCCCATGCTGAAGGATAATGACTTCCAATGGAGTGATGTTTATTATCAGACGTCCTGAAATCAGTGAAGCCAAACACAGATGGAGCCAAAGAGGCAAGCATCTGTATTTCTTCCTCAGCCCAACTTAATTCGTGTGGATCATCACTGAAATAGTTCACAAGGAATGGTTATGGAAGGTCCGGGTGTTCTGCACCTCTAGTTATTAGAGAATATCTAAGTTGACAATTTCTTTACCACTCAGTCAACCAGACAGTTCGAATCATCACTCTGATCCCAGCGCCTCACTGAAGAACAAGTTACCGCTGGCATCAAGAAGGAACCATACCTGAACACAAATGTCACAATGAGGACAGACCATTCCATTTCTCCAACGCTGAGTACCTGGAGCTAGATGAAGAGACATTCCAGATCCCTGCCCTCCTGAAATCTAGGCAAAATCTCAAATTTAGAGAAAAATGTAATTTCCTATGAAAAATAGAAATAAGGCAGTAACAAAAACTTTCTTTTAGATAAGAAATTTTCAAAAATTAAGTTATAAATGATTTTGCCAATAGGAAAATACAAATATCTATCTTTATACTTCAGAATAATTTCCCACAGTCGTCCAAATAAAAAATTATCACTCGTTTTTCTTTAATTAGAATGCACACCTAATCAAACTCTCACCTACTAGTGCTTAACTGAAGAGCTCAGAATTAAAAACCAACTGCGCTTCGATTTTCCCAGCACTGAATACAGAGAGTGAAAATGGGAGGAATACGAATTATTTTCCAAATCACGAGACAATGGAATATTCATTGGTAAGGGACGGGGGCAGCAGGGGACCCTGTTTACCTTGGACTGTACTAAAACCGGAAGGGAACGAAAGGCGCAGGCCAGATGGTACGTCAGGGAAAGTATTAACCACGTGCAAGTGTTAGTTCTTAAAGGTGGGGGAGGGAATGACTCTAACAAACATAAAGCATCCCAAGTTCAAGTTAACTGAAAATGACCAGAACACAACCATCAACCTGGGCAGCAGGGCTGAGCTCGCTGCTCCGTGGAGGAAGGTTTGGGTTCGGCACAGGCTGATTCTCTTACGTCCCAAGAAGCTTCCATGGGCAGCACAGACAAGCTCTTTCTCATCAGGGAGTCTCACGTTAGACATTCATATTTACAGTTTAAAGTTAAATCACTTTTAACAAACTGTATCTGCCAAATAAAATGTTAAAGACTGATCTGGAATCTTCCTTTGTAAATTTATGGGATTTGTTTCACAGTATATTTTAAACTCTTTTATTTAAATATTTATTGAGCACCTATGAAGTGCCTAGCAGTGTTCGCTGGGTCCATGGCAGTGAACAAAACAGATATAAATCCTGTCCCCACAAAGCTGATATTCTGGTTGGGGGAGACCCATAATAAATATAAATAAGTAAACTATGTAGCAGCCGGGCATGGTGGCTCACACCTGTAATCCCAGCACTTTGGGAGGCCAAGGTGGGAGAACTACTTGAAGCCAGGAGTTTGAGATCAGCCTGGGGAACATAGTGACACTCCATTTCCACCAAGAATTACAAAAAGGAGCCAGGTGTGGTGATGTGCACCTATATTCCCAGCTACTCAGGAGGCTGAGGCGGGAGGATTGCTTGAGCCCAGGAGTTCAAGGCTGCAGCAAGCTATGAGTATACCACTGCACTCCAGCCTGGACAACAGAGTAAAACCAGGAAGGAAGGAAGGAAGGAAGGAAGGAAGGAAGGAAGGAAGAAAGGAAGGACGGAAGGAAGAACGGAAGAAACAGAAACAGACATCCACTATGGACTACTACAGACATCAACATACATAAATCTCCATCACCCAGTTCAACACCAGTGTGGCCACTTCAAAGAGGCAAGAAGGGGCACAGGTAGCGGATGCAGGAGATGCAGCAACCTGGGGCGACGTTTTATTTTCGAAGCCGGATGTTGGGTATACAGGTAGCCACTACATTCTCATTCAACCTTTTCATATATTAGAGATATTCCACAATATATTTTTAAAAGAATCTCCAGCCCTATCCCAGCATCCTCTAGTTTCTTAGTTAACCATCCTTGGGTCAAACGGATACTTATCTTTGAGTAATGGGCAAGATGGCACCAATATTTTCGCTCAGCTATGATCAAGAATTATTCTACCACTGGTGGAGGCATTTCTGTCATCATGAGGAGAAAGAGAGCATATTAAGGGAATTAAAAAGCTGTCATCACTTTCCTGGCACTCTGAAACTACACATTAGAGCCTTTCATGCTCTACAGAAAAGGGCTGCATAAAAGAAAACACAGCAGATCTACGTTTAGTGCTTTAAGCCGAGCCACCTGTCCCAATTTTAAATACAGCCCCCTAGCGACGCAGGAGGCGGGCATTTTCAACAATGTCTCACCTTTGCTTCTCAATATACTTCTTTACAAAAATAAGACACGGTGGATAAAAATTACATCAAATGTATACCTATTTTACCTCGCCTCCAGTGTGGTAAGGATGTCTGTGCTTTGGTTTCTTCCTGAGCACCAGGTACCCCTGCTGTGTGCACTTGCTTCCTCTCAGCGTCAGCGGCTGCAGCCTGCTTCCACCCCCAGGAGATGAAAGGGAAGCAAAGGTGAAGGAACAGGTACCGCTCCTCTAAGCTCCTCAGGGCGAGGTCCCTGACATCAGCAGGGCTGAATGCAGAGGGAGGGCTGCAGTCCTCAGGAGCCCAGACTCTGCTTCTTCCTGCATCACATCTCCCCAGCTTCTTTCGCCTCTTCCTCTTCTATTTTCCTCCCTTACAGATTCTCCTCACTCTACCCTCTCTAAGGACCTCATCTTGGCTTTAATTACCTTCCTATGTGGATGATTCTGAGTCTCCATCTTTAAGCAGGACCACAATGGCTTGCAGATTGGTGCATAAAGGCTACGACTGGACATTCACTCTTTGATGTCCCACGGAACCTCAGGGCAGACTTCTGGCCTCCATACCACCATCACCAACCTACTGTCTCCTCAGGGCCTCCTCTGGGGGACATGGGTTCAGGGCACGGTAAGTGGGGCCATTCCCCTCTCCCTCACCTCCAATGCCCAATGTCACCAAGCCTCAAAATTCCCTCTCAACATTTTTCAAATTAGTCACTTCTCTCCATCTCTACTACCACTTCCTTTGTTCGGATCACCCAAAATTCTTTCCTGGATAGTAATATTAATATCACTACCATTCATTGAGCACTTATTACGTGCAAAGTACTCATACACAGGGTTGCTGTACGAATTGATATTGTGATAGTAAGTGTGATTATTTGTGGTTTTTGGGGACACAGGTTCTCATTCTGTCCCCCAAACTAGAGTACAGTGGCCTAATCATAGCTCACTGCAACCTCAAACTCCTGGGCTCAAGCAATCCTCCTGCCTCGGCCTCCTGAGTAGCTGGGACTAAATTAGTTTTATTTTATAGAAAAAAAGTGAAGTTTTTAAGGTTAAGCATTTGCCCTCTAAGTACAAGGCTAGATCATTGTGGTGCCAGGATTCGCTAGTGAGTTCACTGGTTCATTCATTCATTCATTCAAAAAACAAAGCAAAAAGCAGTCATTTTAAGCACAGTGATATACTGTTTCCTAAGAAAGTAAATTCCCTAGGTTACTACAAGAGCCGTGTTGAAAGCACATCTGACCGTGCCCATCGCTGGCTCCGCATCACCCTCGGGATGACGTGGTTCATGGGGCCTGAACTCTGGCCCCAGCGGCCTCTGAGGCTCATCTCGTCACTCCCCCACCGTCCCCAGAGCCCTTCTTGCTCCTCAGCCACGTGAAATCTCTCCCTCCTCCCTCTTGGCGTCTGTCCAAGCTGCTCACACCTCACACGCCCCCTTTCTCCACCTACCCGCGTCCATCTGGCCCTCCCATTCCTCATCTGGGGCTGCTGGACACCCTTCAGGGACCCCCCATCCTCAGCCACACCCCTGGGCCTGGCAGGCGAGTGTCCTCTGTGCTCCTTTAGTGGCCCACTTCCCCTGTCACGGCACTTGGGAGAGGCAAGTCCTCGTCCCCACGCTCAGGGTGACAGGCAGCCCTGCACTGCCGTCCACTTTGTCTAGTGTCTGGACGGCGCTAGCGCTTCCTACGGACTCGGGACGCAGCCCACTGCGAGGAGGAAGGACAGAAGCACAGACCGCAGGAGCAGAGCGTGAAGGGAATCAGACTCGTTCCTTCCCCCGGATGCTGCCGTCTCCACTCCGACAATCCCGGCCGTGTTATCTCACGCATCTCTGCAGCTCGGAAGCGCTTCCGTCAATCATGCTAGCGGCTCTTCGTGATAATTCCGCAGGAAGAAGAAGGGGTTGATCTGCACATTTGCAGATGAACGCATGTTTCTGGAAGGGTTGGTGACTTGTTTCAGGTCACGAATAAATTCAAGCCTTTGGATGTGTCTCTCGTGTGTGTCCATGAGATACTTCAGAAGACAATGAAGTGACATACAGTCAGGTTCCGGTGCACTAGAATTGCAGTCAAAATTCAGAAGAGGGGCAGTGTAATGTGGCTTGGGATCAGGGGCGGATCCGGGTTTTTTAGCTGCTGAAGCTCTTACAATTTGGGGAACCTTCTTTAAGAAAAGGTTATAAAATTCAAACTTAGGTAAAAACCTTGGAAAAAGATGCCGTAAGGAAGGAGTCCCGAAGCTTTCGCTTCATTAGCTTCACGGCAAGTCTGCATCTGAGTGGAGCGACGGGAAGAAATGAAGCTTACACTTAACAGTAATTTAGATTACCATTAAGTTACTATTAAAGTTAATCTAACAGCAATCTGGAAGAAAGAAGAGAATATGTATTTTAAGTCAAAATAATATCACAAGAAAAGGCAAGGTACAAGAAAGAAGGGTGGTAAGAGTAAGCTATTCGCTCAGCAGTTAACAAGGAACCCATGTGTGTGAGGCACTGCACCAGGCTCCAAGACACAACGATGATTAGACGTGGTCCCTGCCCAGCACCGCTTACAATCTAGAATTGACACCACACTTGCAGAGAAGGGGAACAAAAAGAAGGGCTTGATAAAATGTTAAACGTCCCCCAAGTGATAGTATCTAAAGGAGCCCTCTATCCCCAAAGTCACTGGGCCCTGGTCCTGCTCAGAGTGTTCACTGCTATTTGAAATCTTGTTTGTGTACTGCTTGTCCCCTGTTTAAAACAGAGGTTCCAGAAGAGCAGAGCCTGATTTGCCTCTTCATCATCACCGTAATCCCAGAACTGAGCACGGTGCCAGGTTCAGAAGAAGGATTTCGTAAGTATTTGTGGAATAAACAGATAAAGGAACAAAATTTTACAAAGGCTCAAGTATGCTGGCATGCGTCATCTGTCTTTTCAGTTTCAATGTGTATCTTGATATACTTTGGTGAGTCTTTTAATATTAATTATCATTGGTGCCAAATAAGTCTCTTGCCTGTACAAATCATAATTTCAAAGACGTCTGGCTGACAACCAAACAGCTGAGAAGAAACACTGGCAATAAGGTTGAAGGGGAAGCTGAGTCAAAAGATAGGCTGGTTTATTTTGTTTTGCTTCATTCTTCATTCTGGGAGATACTTGAACTAGAGTGTTTGGAGAAGAGATCATCCAGGAGCTGGCCAGAGTAGAGGAGACCCGGATTCATCGTGGCAGACAATGAAATAATCGCTGAGATTTGGAGCCTTGGGGGCTGTCTGTGATCTGCACAGCAACACAGGCACTTAGGAACTCTAATATGACCAAATACTAGCCAGGAGAAGCCTCAGGCAAGGAGATTACCTTGAAATCCAACTCTTAAATAAGAGCATGTAGAAATAACAGGAATGATAGCAAACCCATAAAACCAATAAATGTTTCAGAGGAACATTTCACTGGAAATTGAGTGGAAAAAGATTATGAAATTTAATTTACTAATATATGCATATTCTATCCTTTGCTAAAGATCTATTCACACATCTTGTCTTAATGTGAAAGCAGTCTGAAAGGTAACTCCAAAACTGCAACTTGGCTGATAACTGGAGAACGTTTGAGGAGGTGAGAAAAGCCAAAGTCTAAAGGTGGTTAAATAACTCAGCTGGCTCTCTCTGTGCCAAGGCAGGGCCACGCTGCTAAAAAGGCATGACTCTTAAGGCTGAATGGCAACTATAGCTCCAAAGATTGAAGTTCCCTCTTGAATTCATCTTTGGATTCTAAGACATCAATGTAATTTAAATATGATATACAGTGACTTTTGTTTTGTTGCCCCATCTGTGCCTCACATGAGTATGTCCTTCTTGCATATGAGTATAGGAAAAAAATGCTAATTAACATACATCGTAATGTAATCTGACCATTCACCATTCATATTAATATCAGTAAACACAGTAACATCTGTAAAGAAAATAAAGCTTTAATCATTTTAAGTTTCACACATGTTATGAACTTCATAATATCTTGAGAATATCCCAAATGGCTCAGTATAATTTTGACCAGCAGAATCATATTTACTCAGAGAAGCACTTCTCCACTATCATTTTACTCTATTACCAATCACGAAGAAAGAAAATTAACCCCAACTAAAGACGTATTAAGGGCCATGTACTTTCACTTAAATTCTCATTTAATCCTTCTGACCATTCTGCTACATGATTTTTATATCCCTATTTGATAGATAAGAAAACTAACCCTTTATCCTACTTTCTTAACCTTTTAAGTTTTACCTAATTTCTAAGGCCATAAAAGTTGTGATGAACCAGCCATAATGAAACTCAGGCATTCTGAGGCCAAGGCCACAGTTCTCTGCTCTATGTTAAGCATTCTCTTAAACATTTGTGCATTTATTTACAGTGGATCATCTTTCCAGATTAAATGCTTATCTGACAATGGCCTACAAGCTGGAGTCTCGTTAAGACAAACATCCTTAAGACACTGTATCTCAAAATGTGGTCCAGGGATCACTTGCCTCAGACTCCACTGAAGTACTTCTTGGACATACCTTTACGGACCCAACTCCCGATCTATTAAATGAAAATCTGTGGATGGTTTTCTAGAAATTTCTTTTTAACTCCCCAGGCAATTCTGTTGCATGTGAAAATTTGAAAACTACTGTGTCTCATTCTTTGCAAACTTCTGTTATTTGCAGTTTCATACTTGACAAGATTCTATATCCTCACTGAAGGTCATCTTTTGGATTATGGGGTTTGTGGTGGAATGTCACAAAATTCTATACACATCCTGAGGGTCGTCTTTGGATTCTCACAATTCCTACCATAGGTCCTTAGGAACAAGCAAAGCAGGCCAACATATACTAGCTGAAATGGGAAGACACTTACTACATGCCTATTTTCACTGCGCACGATTCTAGATGTCTTCGACTATAGATCTCATTTCAGCCTTGAGGTAGGCACCATTGTCATCATTTCACAGCTTGGGAAACCTTGCCCCGAGAAATGGAATAAACTGCCCAAAGTTAACTAGCTCAAAGTTAGCACATATTTCAATCTGTATCTTCTCTAATTCATCGCATTTTCTTTCTTTTATAACATAGCTATTCCCCCATGAATTACTTCTGTCTACATTTCAGGAATTCAGGGGAAAAACTTTCCAAATGTCTTGAGCAAATTAGTCAACCTCTATTTTCCAAGTACTACACTTAGTCAACTAAAAGTATTTCTCCTAAATTGAAGTCAATTAAAAGTCATCACCAAATAGCACAAAATAATGGCGTAAAGTACACAAAAACTCATCAAGAATTCTCTATAATGAAACTGTCAAAAACTCCCTACGACTCTTTGATGTAACTCTAGACACAAGTTGCGTAACAATAGGCAACACTCAGGCCCAGCCTTAAGCTTGCAGACTCCAGAATGGTATGATCTAACGGAAGTCTGGATGCATCATTCCAGTTAGCACCACCTTCAGAATCATAAAGTTGTTTTTCTCAACTGGGTGGACGTAGGGAAAACAAGACTGGGTTCTGTGGAAACCCAAGATCAGTCAAAACCGCTTGTGAATAACATAACCAAGCGGCCCACATCCCTGGATGATTTGCATGAAATCTGTGAACTGACTGACATTTGTGACCACTCTATTGCTGAGGACAAAGGGAGGAACTCAGAAGGAGACCAAGGGAAGCTTAATATTTTCCATCTCTGGGAGCCCAATGTCCCTCCTCCACACACACACCTCCTGCACTATCTCAGACTCTGAATGTCTTGGCTCTGGAGAGTCTGATTCAGGTACAGGCTGTTCCTGCTGCCACTCGGGGCGTGTGGAAGGCACTTGAGACGGTGGGCATCTGGGAACTCAAGGCTAGACAGAGTCAGCTCTCTATGAAGAGAGGACATCAACATCTGAATTTAAAAATCAGGAAATATATGGTGAAAGTCTGGTTGTTTTAGTTTAAAACTGAATATTCACACACAACATTGAGAAACACCTAACCACCATTACAGATTTTAATTTTACTTAATGTCCTGTTTCACCGCAAGCCTTCTGACGTGTGTGGGAGAAGAGAATGATGAAAAGTGTAGGCAGCAAGTGGCAGGAGGAAGAGGGGCTGGACGACAAAGCTTCAAATCCTCATCATTACGAAGGTAATGATCCTTCGCCACTATTGCACAGGACCAAAAGAAAAAACTTGCCATTCAAAATAATGCAGGTATAGATTTATATACATGAAAAAGCTTCCCCAGATATACTGTTATATTGAAAAAAAAGGTTACATAGAAGTATTTAAGATAGAAGTCCATCCACGTAAAATGTTATGTACGTGTCTATGAATGTATACATGCAAAACAATGTTACCGCAATTTATGAGGCACTTATGATATACCAGGTACTGTGTTCAGTGTTTGCACATCATTTAATCCTCATATCCTTGAGATGTGAGCATTATGCCCATTTTATAAAGGAGCAAAGAGACTCTAGGACATTAAGAGAGCCATGTCACACAGCTATTACACAGCACGACTGGGTGCTCAACACAGGCTGTCTGAATCCAAGACCCACTCTAATAGATCACACGTTGAGAGAGGTAGCTTTCGAAGGATGTTTGTCAAATATATTAACAGTAACTTTCTCTAGATGATGAGATTTCTTCTTTGTTGTTGCTGTTTTTAAGTATTGCTAGAATATATTTTAAAATGAGAATGTATCATTTTTAATATCTGAAATAAAGATATTTGAATTGAAAGGGTAAATAAGGAGGAAAACATTCCCATCTTCCATGTATCTCATTTCCTACCTTAAACAGTCCCAAAGTAATATTTAATCTCTAGCTAAATACTCCCACAAAAAATAAATGGGGTGAATGTCTAAAATATCAGTCATTGAGAGAAAAACCATTACATTCAATTTCTGAAAATTTTTGGATGAGGCCATTAACGAAAGACCATCTGTCTCCACATTCCTATTCTTCCAACTCCTTCTACATTTATCACCAGATAAACATGCTCCTTCCCTACTCAACCACTCTCAATGGCTCCCCACTACCTGGCAAAGTCCAAAATATTCCTTAGTCTCACAGTAAAAACTTTCCACAATCAGGCCCTACACTGGCTCTTTGGATTCATCTTCCTCTGCCCTCCCAACATAAAGGCTACATTCCAGCTAAATTTAAGCCTCTTGGCTTATGGAATGTCCTATCTCAAAAGTCTTCTCAATGACTAATTGAGATTCTCTATCAAAATCCAACCATCTTCTTAGGGCCAAAATGGAAAATGAAGACTGCTCAATAGATTTTTCCTGCAAAGGGATGTACATAAAAAATTGTACCAATACACAGAATGGACAGTATAAATAAGCACCAAATATTATAAAGTATTTTTTTAAAATTTGCATAGCCAAGAGACAAACCACATTTCCTAAGATTCCTGACATCATTGTATTAGAGATAACATTATGTCATATAGCACTCTGTCAATTAAGCTATGACTTACATATTTTTAAAAACTTGAATTTTTATTTTCTTCTTAAAGAACTCTTCTTTTAGACTTATTTAGGTATTCAATGCATAAAGAAAACAAAAAAATTAATTGGTCAAGGTATTCCTAAAAATTCTTACATATTCAGAATCCACCTCTTCCAAATTGCATGTCGACTAAGAGTTACTATTGTCTATGCTTTTCCACACAATATCATCTTCTGTGTCACCAAGAGCACGGGAACTGCGTCAGTTCTTAAGAGTGCTCCATTACTGTCTCCAGGATTTTCTTCCAATCGGTTGACATCCAATCTCCAATTTTTGATGCACACTCACAATCAATGCATTAAGTTGCCAGCTTTTTTTCTGCCACATGGCTGAGAGCCATTGGAGACCTATCCCAATTTCAGAGATGCTAAACGTGAAAAAAACAAGTTTCTCTTAGAAATGATCAAATTTGGGGCTTGAATACAATACACCGAAACTCACTATTTGAGAATGTAAACACTGTTTGGACAAAAATGACCAAAAGAGAGAAATCTGAAACAGAAAATAGTTTGTTTAGTTCAATGCCAGGATCAATATCATCTTTGAACACTAATCCCTTTCAGCTTTTCTCACCCTCCCATCTGATCCCTCTCTTCTTCACAGCACTCCCTCCATCCTGAGGTCCTCCAAGACACCAATTAGAGCTGGCAGGAAGGGAAGCAGACTCCCTGCAGTTCTCCCCTCAAAGAAACAATTCTTCTTTTCTCTTGGTACCTGCAGAATTCTCTTCTCTGACATGGCAAAACCTCTAGGACCTACCCAATTGGAGCTATAGACAGAGGTAGCAACCCATTTATGATGAGGATTGAGTCATTAAAAATAATGACTGCAAACATGAGTCCAGTAATTCTCAAGCAGCAGTGCTTTTCAAGCTTTCTCAAATTTTTCTTTGTGGTAAAGCGTAAGTCACAAATGGCCTCATTTTTAATTCAATTCCATAAATATTTACTCAATGCTTTAAGTGTTTAAACCTGTACTTGGGTTGGGGATGAAACCCCAAGAGAAATAACTTCATTATCCTTCTCAACCACTCACCCAGTATAAGTGGAGAGAAAAATATACGTTCAAGGCAAGTTAAAGATTGCATTTGTTTTCTAGGTCTAATACAGACCTTTCTGCTTCTCTCTCTCTGTCTCTCTTTGTTTTTAGTTTGTAAGGCAGGGTTATAAGAACAATATATCAAAATGTCAGCAATCTAAAAATTAAGTTGTCAGCTTTTTCTCTGTACTGCAAATTACAAAAGAATTAGGGGTTTGGTGCTAACAGGAGGTTACAATTCTAAAGTGTGCAATTTAACCAGTCATTGCAAGGTCTAAAAATGCAGTACCGGAGACATTTCAACGAAGCGATCTGCTGTTCTGGCACCTAATTTCAACTTCTCTACTTGTGCCTTCTTCCCATTTTTCTTCCTTCCCTTTGCTTTGGAAATGTGCTATTGAACAGCCACACAGTTAAGAACTGTCCAGAGCTCCTACGTACATAATACACTAACATGAAAAATGACAGTCATCTTAGCAAAGAGATATGGAAAAGAGAACGACATCTGTGGCTATTCTGTGGTTCTTCATTTTTTATGCTCACATCAACATTAAACTCAAAAATCAAAACATGAAATGTACTTTATAGTCTCAGAATTTCAATCTTTTATAATTTATTCAATACAAATTTGGGTGCAAAATAATTTGATCATCTCTACACTAGAATTCTAAATTAGGATAAAAATGTTCAATTATAAAATTAGCTAATAGAAAAAACTAAATATAAATCAATTACCCCAAATCACTGCAGATCTCTTCTATACTTATGAAATCCCTAGCTTTTTCCAATTGCCAACTGCAATCACATCACTTAAAAATAAATGAGAACATTGCCTTCCCAGTAAACAAACTGTATCTTTATAGACGCAATATACTTTTAAAAGACATTAGAATTGAGCAAGAATGCTATTTTAGAACAAGGAATAAGGAATATATTGACTCAATACCTAAATAAAAATATATATTCATTACTCCTGTTCTGTAGATAATTTTTTAAACGGTCCCTTTCAAAAATTACAGTATTTTCTTCTATTAAAAGAATATTCAATGATTTCTACCATTTCACAAAAAAACTATTCTTCCTTGCTCTTGGAGACACATTCTCCCAGGCAGTCTTAAACTCACTTCTATCTTCCAGGTCTCCAAACAATACCTTGTGGTGCAGTTCAACTTGAGGGAGGAGAGTCTCATTCATGGACCAGGCAAAGTTAAAGCCAGCAAGATGCCTCAGACGTCTGGTTTTGCCTGCCCCACCCTTGTTTCCTTTGAGCCATAGTGATGTCACCACACCAGGCAGGGCAATGACTTCACTGCTCCAGTCCCTGCCTCTGAGCACATAATTCTTCACAGCCAAGGCAAATCGAATGACAGCAGAACCCTCCAGGAGCCCAAGTGCCTGATGAATTCCCAACAAATCAGCAGCTAGCTAGCCTTTTGAAAGAAATAGATGCAGCGATGGCATCATTAAGGATCTCTCTAAATGAAGTGGTGCTAAAGATAAATTTGATTCATGGGTTTCAATGGTGAGTCTATATTCCATAATGAAGCTGACATTCAAAGATGAAAACCGTGATGGGGTACTTGGAAGAATCTATGAGAATTAAAGATGCCAAGGGTACACCACTTAAGAACCCTCTCTTTTCATTATAGTCAAATTCTTACAGAAAAGAAACATTTATTTTTCAGTCTATTCTAGGAGCTCTATTTTTCTGGCCAGGGCAAGAATTCCAATTTGTGAAATTTAGGACTTCTTTCTAAAAGCTCTAACTTAAAAGATGAATGCACAACCTAAACAGAAGAAAACTGTACAGCAAGTTCCCGCCACACTTAATCCAATATACTATAGTAAACCCACAGAAGAGTCACAAGATAAATAACAACATCATCTCTCTCAGTACATGGACGGTTGCCTCTCTTCTACCTAGGTGGCCCCTTAATGCATTTGACCAATTTTTTTTTAAAAACAACATATATATAAAATTGCATCTGATCAAATAAAAGAAAAAGACTCCCTGATCTTGTATTTCAACACAATTCAAAGTTGGCCAAAGTTCAAGCACTATACAAGAATTGATAAACTGCTTTTAATCTAAATTGCATTCACGCAGAAGGAATGACTTAAAAATTAAGTATAAATATTTCACTGAGACACTGACCTTTGATCCATAGTTCCTGAACCCTTCACAGAAAAAGGGTTTTCAATTTAAAGTGGCTACTCTTCCTGTTATTGATAATTCACTCAGAAAGCATGTTCTGTTTCGCAAAAATTATTTGCCTAAAGACTATTAGCTAAATAAACTTTATGCAGTAACCTGTGCACATGCTATTTTGCTTCTCTGAAGTCCCAATTCTTCAGTTTAGAATTTATTTCCTCACAATGGCTTTGTCACTTCAGCTAAAGTTTTAAAAGTTTGATACCAAAATTAATATGCATTTTTTAAAAACCTTCGCTGAGCCAAGATATAAATCACCTCTCTGTCCCCAGAGTTCACTCAAACTTGATGTGCTCCCTTTTCTTAATAGGGCTTTTCTGCTTAATTTATGTAACTGGTACTGCGTCCGTGGTTCCTAGATATAAGTGGAGCGGTACCATTTTTCTTTCCTTGAGACTTTAAAAATCAGTGTAAAACTCAAAAAGAATGTTTTTAGTACTTGGTGTGATGGTGACGGCTCCTCTACTACGGAAGTTAAAGCTACCAGGACAAATTCCAGCCCACCTGGCTGCCTCGGAGAGCCTAAAATGGGCCAAAAAAAAAAAACCAAAAAGGCATAACATCTGCGAAACCAATTCCGCAAGACTAATGTAAAAAAGCTGAAACAACTTCAACACGTAATGGAAGCACACAGAGCATTCGCAGGACTGCCTGGCCCTCTCAGGACTTCCCAGCCCAGCCTCCACAAGTAATTAATACCACATGTTTTCTTTATCACGCTATTTGTTCTGCAACAATCTCTTGCTAACTTTAACACTGGGCTGCAACTAAAGGCAAACCTCCTAGAAAACTTCAGATCCGTAAATATAAAAAGGAAAAAAGGAAAGAATGCTCGCACTGCAAAGGACCACAGTTTAAATTTACTAGATAACCACACCCACCGCATTGCAGAAGCCATGAACTTGGCGCGTGGGGGTAAGGGGGGGCAGGGGAAAAAGTAGGGCGAGATTAGAGGTGAAACTCGAGAAAGCAAGCCCCCGCGGCAGGAGCCGAGCAACACCACCGGGAATTGGCAGAGACCCCCAACTCCAGCGGTCCGAAGCCCTGGCCTCCCCACCCCCGCCGCCGCAAAGCCGCCCTCGCAGACGCCTCCCGAGGAGACTCGCAGCCCCGCGGGCGCCAGGTGAGCAGCGCCGTGCCGGCCCCCAGGCCACGGCAAGCCAGCTGGACGCCCCCGGCCTGCCCGCGCAGCGGTGCCCGCGGAGAGGAACAGGGGCAAGGCGGCCCCGCAGGTGCCCGGGCCCTGGGCAGCCTCGTGCGGCCGTCCCCTCCTCCTACCCCGCCGGCCCGGCTGTGCCCCCGCCGCTGGCCGGGGAAGAAGGCAAGTTATATAAAAGCGGCCGGCCCCGCTGCCGAGAGGGGATGCTTTGTGCCGAGCGCACCTTACCCGCCCCGCGCTGGCACCCGGGACCAGCCCGCGGCCGGCCACCCGCCCCGGCGGCGCCGCAGTGTCGCCCCCCGGCCCCCGCACCTCCCTGAGGGGAGGGGCCGGCCCGCGCAGCCCGCTCGCCCTCGCGCGCAGCCCGAGGGGTAACTCAAAACATGGCGCCCCGAGCGGGGGATTTACGCAAATTAGCAGAGAAGGGACGCGGGGACCGAGTCGCCCCAATCGCCGGGGCTCCGAGGGAGGCCCCCAGGCCGGAGGCCGGTGCTCGTGCTCAGCGCGCTGGCCCAACCGATGCTGCAGCGCGGCGGGCGCGGCGCACGGGCTCGGCCCGGCGGGGGTCCCGGCGAGCGGGCGAGCCCGAGGTCGGGTGGGGACCCGGGCCGCGCCAGGCGGGGGGGGCTCCGCGATTCGAGCGACCGCGCGACGCCGAAGCACGCGTCAGCGGCACAGCCCCGCGCGCGCCGCGCCCCGGCCTCGGGCTCTTCCTCCGCACCTTGTAAGCCGAGCCCCCCTGGCACCCCCCACTGCGGAGGTAGAAAAGTTACCTGCGATCGGCGGGGAGCCAGTGCAGCGGCGTGGGAGCAGGCTGGGGCTCGCGTCCCCGTCGGCTGTGCGCAGGAGACTCGGGCGTGGGGAGGAAGCCGCAGCCCAGGGCTGCTCGCCGCGGCTCCCCCCGCCCCCCTTGCAGGAGACACCGAGGCTCCGCGGAGCTGCGGCGCGGCCCACGCCCAGAGACGGTGCGGAGCGAGCCAGCCTCGTCCCGACTTCCCTCCCTGCCGCGGGGGAGGGGGCACCGCAGCACTTCAGGACAGTTACATGAGAACAGCCTCCCAGTCCTGGCGCAGGGTCTGGCTCCGGGAAAAACGCCTGGAGACAGCTGCCAATGGCCTTAGCCCTCGGATTGCCACTTAGATTCCCGGGTCCTCTACTCCCCCGCCCCTCCCGGACACCCCTGCAGAGAAAGGAGGGAGGGGTACCCCTGACCTTCAGGTGAGTTATTTATTGGCTTAGGGAATGCAGTATGAAAGAAGGAGAAAAAAAAAAAAAAAACCTTCAAATTGGCTGCGTCTTGCACTGGATGTGTGCTCAAGAAATAAAGAAATATTATAATAGAGAAGACCTGAATTAAAGGCTGATAAAGGAGGTTGCCGGAGCAACTCAGCCACTGCCTCCTCCCCAGGGACTATAAAGCTGTCCCCTGAAATGGAGGGGGAGGAGGCTCACACTCTGACTTGTAGGTAAACGACAGAATTCCTGGTCATCTCACAATATCTAACTTCTAACCAAGTAACCAAGGCCTATTTAAAATTTTTAACTGATTTGTTAAAATTCTGTTGTGTATATTTAAAGCATACAACATGTGTTATAAGACAGAGGTCCCCAACCTTCTTGGCACCAGGGACGGTTTCATGGAAGACAGTTCTTCCAGGGTGGCGGAGCTCTGCGGCCCAACAAGCCTCAGACCGTTACTGAGGTTTGAGGACCACAAAGATACATACATAGTAAAGTAGGTATTATAATGGAAGAAATTATCATATCCACCACCTCAGACTTACCCATTCACTCCCACCTCCATACCCATGGCAAGAGCTGCTATAATCTACTCATTTAACAAAATCTTGAATCCACTACACTTTTGTTAATTATAGTCCTCATGTTGTACACTAAATCTTTAAAAAATGTAATGCCCTTTCCAAATCACCTGGTCACCCCTCCAGGAGCTCAGAGACTCATTAATTAATGAGAGGGACAACATGGAATCACAAAAATATTGCATTTACTACTGGGTGCCAAAGCTGTGATGCAGGCAGGATAAATGTCTCTGGCCGAGATAAGCAGGCCTGACCTGTTAGTCCTGGGGAGGTGGGGACACTTGGCCCAGGTTTCTAGAATAGTGACAACTTCAACAGAAAAGGGGGATGTCATTTGATTACCTTGGCTGAAGCAGAGGGATTTTTGTCCGCTGGAATGGGTGGGAGGTTCGAAAACGATGATTACTATGTTGCTGTGGAGTTTACGGGCCTGTCTGTATTCTGTGGAAGATGTGCAGCCTCGGGAAATTTCGAGCAAGAAAGTGTGACAAGTTATATATTATCAAAAACAATCTGATGGTTCTGCAAAGACCAGAACGGATGGGCAAATACCAGGTTGCTGATAGGTAGAGACTATGGCGTTGTGACAGGTGCCAGAGGTAATGAAGACCTGAATTGTCTTTCAGGTGACAGTTCAGATATAAGATATGTTTGAGGATTACTTGTATTCATGTCCTGTCAGGAAATCTCCCACTCGAGTGTTAGAGACATATGTGCACATGTCACATATGCACCTAGATGGCTGTGTACGTGGGCTGCATATAAGGTCTGTGAATGAAGGAAGGATTCATCTTCCTTTTTTGCGTGTACACTAGAGCACTCGCCTTCGAAAGTGGACTTGAACAAATCGTATTGTTTACATTAAACACTAATTTGGCATTATCATTCAAGATACAGATGGTTCCATATTTTCATTCATTTTATTGCGGTATTTTTGCTATTTTTTTAATTGAAAGCAAACTGTTTTCCTTATGACTCATGAATCTTAATCTTTGTGGTGATGAAAATCAGCCATAGTATTGGAATGACTATTAGAAAAATGTTAGAATACTATTATTTTTTAAAAGTTAGAAACACCTAGCTAATTATCATAATAGTCCATGAATTCAAAATTTGAAGTAAAAACTGTACTGCCACATAGTTTAATAGTAAATCTGGGAAGCAATGACTATGAGCTTGACCAAGGTTCTCCGCTATTCCTTTTTTTTTTTTCCTTCCTAGCACAGATGTGGAGAAAGAGAAATGCCAGACATAGAACTTGTAAGCGGTACGTAGCTTCCTCAGTAACTTGCTTGTATCTCAGTAATAACACATTCTTCATTCTATCTTGTTAAACTCATACATGAGCCTCTCTTAGTCATCTCTGTCTCCCCACAGTGTCTCACTGGGTACATTGCAAGCCAAGCCTTACACATTTTGCTAAATGAATGAATGGACGTTCAGTAAGGAACTAAGCTGTCACTTTACTTCGACGATTCAGCTTCCTCATGTTTAAAATAAGGGACTATTTCCAAAATTCCTTATGGTTCAAAAATATTAGGGTTCTATAAAATTAAAAGATGTCCCTTTTAATACTGAGTAAAAGCAATAATGAAAAATCTACTGTTTAACTCTCATCAGAAAATAAAATAAAAAAACACTTCTCCACGTGGAAAGGAGAAGGAAAGTAACAAAGGAAAGGAGAAGGCAAGGTGGTGATACAATTACAGTTGGATTTGCTTTCTTTCTTAGAAGACTAACTTCTCTTTGCATCCCTCTCGCTACCAAAAATAAGCCACCTACAGCCCCAGAGTTGTTTATTCTTGTCTGTGTGAAACCTGTCATGGTGCTGTTTCAATAAGTTACAGAAAAGAAGTCCTTGATTCCAGGGGATGCATCTCACACAGTTCCAGGGTTAGTGCTGATTTGGCATTAGAACTCAATTCTTAAGATTCCTAGCTTACGTTATCCACACAGTGCTATACGGAGCGTTATGCAAATACTGAAATCCATGAAAAGTAGAGAAAGGTTCCATGACTCCAGCCTAGGTCTTAGGATGCCCATTCTGGTCTCCACCACCATAGTCGGGCTTACTCTACAACACCAATCTTATTTATGGGCTTCCTGAAATTGTTCTATTGTACATAAGATACAACACTGAAGGCCAGCAACCACCCAGAATTCTAGCCAGGGTATAGCTTATTTCAAGTAAGATATGTGTGTAAATTCATTTCAAGCTAAAGAGACAGGATTCCCCGTGAACCTCCATCCAACCACAGGAGTCAATAGAATACTGACTCATTGACACTTACTGGTACTCTACTACTGAACAGCAAGGATAATGCCAACCTGATAGCCAAGGCAAGGACAGAATTTACAGGTTGTATTGACAGCCGTAATGTCAGCCTCATGGACAAGATATCAGAAAGAAATGATAGAGAATCAGTCCAGTAAACCCATCTGAACTTTGCCCCCAAACATGAGAATTGTAAACATGAGGAATATTGACGCTTGATCAAACCCTACAAATGATGCTCTAAATAGACATACACACTCATTTGTCCTCATTTATTCAGCCTGAGCTGCTGCCTTAGTAAAATGTTAACAACACTTGCAGTAACTAGTTGAGGCTTATTTTATGCTCAGAATAATGGCAGGCACCTGAATTGCATATCAAGTCCTTGAAATCAGGATATAAAGTCTTCAGCCACAGCATTACTGGGAACCATAAATAAGAGAAATACGGGGACGAATGCATAATTCAAAAGCAACAAGCTTATTCTTCTGAAATACAAATTTGTTGAAGAGTTTCTACGTTCTAAGAATAGCTTTAAGTTTACAGCTCATTAAGGCTTCCAGATGCTCTCTTCATTTCGGGTTTGTATACATCATTTCAGTGGTCTGTATACATGCAAAGCACAGATGCAAAATGAAATAAAAAACCACTGATAAGTACAAATGTAGCACAAAATGTACAAAAATGTGTACATATGAAAGGGAGCAAATTTAGACATACTAACACACCATTTAAGAAAATACTCCTATTCATCAGAATTCCTTATTTGCCTACTTTCTCTTTGTACTCTTATAAAGGTGGACCAACACATATTATGTAAGGTTCATTGTATTAAAACATACCCCTATTAATTTTACTTTCTACATTTCTAGTAAATTTAAGAAATACATTTTAGCACTTTTAAATAGTATAATTTTTAACAATAGAATTACAACTTATTCTAATGATCAGTTCTTTATAAAGTTTAAATGCACAATAATTTTATTCTTCCCTCCTTATGTAAAAATAAAAAATCCATTACAAATATTTTCGATTTAAGGATTTTATATATAATGTAAAGAATGGAATGGTAAACTATAAAAAATCAAAGTTGTTATTTTGTAACATTATTAAATTCAACTCCAAACCAGATGATCACAATTGAGTTATGCAGAGAAATTTCACATTTGAATCACTTTTCCCCTTTAAAGGCAAAATAAATGCCAGCTAGCTACTGAGTCTCCTGTAAAGTTGTAAATAATCCCAATCAGCTATTATATTTTATTCCAAAAGCTATCAACAAGAATTAACTAAGGAAGAAAAAATGGGTAGTAAGACACACTCAGCAGTCTGGCTTATTAACTGGTTGATGCTATCTCCAGGTTTATGTTCTCTCTAGGAAAACGTGATGGTTAACTTTATAAATGAATAAACCTACAGCAATAACTACGCTAAAAAAAGTCAGCTGAACTTCTTAATTTGATTTTTGTTTTCTAGCATGTTATTTTCCTTTTCCAGAGTTGTCACTGACATGCATACTTCAACAGTGTGAGTACAGCCTGAAAATGTGGTTCCACAGTAGTCCACAGCTTCCAGAATGCTCCGGGGCTCCGGGGGTCAATGAAAACATCAACTAGAGTATCTGTGTCCCTTGAAATAAATTTAATAGGTCAAAGCCATCTGAAAGAAAAGCCTTGGCTGTTGTCTCTCTCCTGTGCAAGATGTTTATTAGGGATTTGTAAGAATATCCAAGGTTGACTCATTTGTGAATGATACAAATCTGAGGGTACTAGAGTTTCTCAAAGTAGGTTGGTTGTGAACAGTTTTTTAAGTTTCATGTTTCTGTGTCAATAATTAAAAAGCAATAAATGTACAGTATTCACACCATTTATGTCAAAATGACTTGAGTGCTTGTTAATAACACAAATTTCTGGGTTCAGCGCCAACTAAGCAAATCGGAAGCTCTGGGGTGGGGTCTAGCGGGCAGACATCTTTAACAAGCTCCTTCGGTAATTATAAATCGCAATAAGTCTTGAGAGCCACTGATCCAGGTGACCAGTCTATAATAGCAATCCCACAGGGGACTGCATGTACTCAGCAGATGTTTCGTAGAAGTTGGAACAGAGAAAAAAAGGTGAAAGAACAGCCTCATTCAGACATACAGGTGAGCTAAACTGAAGAGAGCCTACACTACAACAGACAGTTCACATTTTGCAAGAGTTATTGCTTGGGTCCTGTGCTTGTATACATCAGTTTGTAACAGCAGTTCATTAGCAGTAAGTAAGCAATAAATAACAATGAAGGATTGTTCTGTTCCCAGTTCCAGCAATAATTGGATTAGATGCCTATTTATTGAAGATTGAGGTAACACTACAACTCTGACCTTAATTTCCAAGTACACAAAACATCTTTACAAAATTGCCAAGTGATGTCCGTTAAAACAGGAAATTGAAGACTAATTGCTGGCAATTTGGGTTAAGTTTGAGATCTGACTATCCTAAACCCAGCAAATAGGGAGTTTAAATATCTTTTGGTATAACACCTAAGCAAATAGGCATTTTCTGTGCTAATTACCAAAAACTAGTGAACCAAATTAAATAAATTGACCAGATGCTACATCTTTCTGCCCTTAAGCACAACATGAGGAATTTTGTTTTGAAAAACAAAGTATCATTAATCATATTAATATGCTGTTAATTTTATTGTGTGAGTCTTGTATTTTTCTTATCTGTAAGGTTATTTTGGTTTTATAGTTGGTGAGACAAGCATGCAAAATTTAAATCTCATTTTATATCTATGTAGGTTTAAGACAATGTGATGGGGAGTCATCGGTTAGGAATATCCTTTCACTAACAGGCTGGTAAAGGATAAGATTTCTGCTCAAAGAGGACTGTCATTCTAATATGAGCCAGGCTACTTTACGAGTAGTGGGTTCTCTAGTTAGAATGTTCAAGAAGGTACGCGATGACATCTACCCATAATGCGACAGAAAAGATTCCTGCATCAGGAAGGCACTTGGGCAAGGTCATCGATAAAGTCCTGTCCAACTATGAAATGAAATTGTTCTGCAGGCGTTTGCCACTCCGGGTGCAGGGGTTACACACAATTCTATACAGCTGGAGGCAGCAACTCAAACAGTGACTTCATGAAGATATGCTCATGTATGTATTTATGTGGTTTTTGAATAACTTACAAAACTTCTGTATTATAGGTTGAGATTACTTTGTCATTAGTTCAGTGCTTTTTCTTCATAAATCTCATGACAGTTTCCACCACCTCTTCCCCTCCCACATGTCTTCTCTGATCCATCAACTCTAATCTACTTAGTTTTCTTTTTCTTTTTTTTTTTTTGAGAAAAAGTCTAACTATCTTGCCCAGGCTATAGTGCCGTGGCGTCAACCTAGCTCACAGCAACCTCAAACTCCTGGGCTCAAGCGATCCTCCTGCCTTAGCCTCCTGGGTAGCTGGGACTACAGGCACACGCAACTGTGCCCAGCTAATTTTTTCTATTTTTTTAGTTGTTTGGCTAATTTCTTTCTA
>CAUYSK010121176.1:0-10783 GCA_963575035.1 Avahi laniger | reverse complement strand
TTTTTTTTGAGAATATACATACAATAAAATACTCCCTGCTTGTTAAAAAAAATAAAAATAAAAAAAATAAAAAACAAAAACAAAATAAAAGAGAATGAGGAAACTAACCCTCACTGGGAACAAGGAAAAATGAACACTACTGCCTGCCTCCTAACGCCCACACAGAAGGCCCTGTTTCTCCACACGGTCCGCTGCCTGCTCATTAGCTCCCGTCGCCACACCCAGGGGGCCCGACCTGCTTGTGAAAATATCACGCGTTTTACCCACCACACAGACTCCTTCACTGCTGTTCCTTCTGCCATGTTCTCTATGTTCGTGTCCCCTCAGGAACAGTGTGCTGAAGCCTCACGCCCAAGGTGATGGTGTGAGGAGGGGGGCCTTTGGGAGGTGCTGAGGTCATGAGGTGCAGCCTCAGGGATGGGGTCAGCGTCCTTATAAAAGGGACCCCAGAGGGCTCCCTCATCCCTTCCACCACGAGAGCACACAGCGAGAAGGCGCCGTCTATGAACCGGGAAGTGAGTCCTCACCAGACAGACTCCACCAGGCCTTGGTCTCGGACTCCCAGCCTCCAGAGCTGTGAGAAATACATGTCTGTTGTCTATGAGTTGCCTGTCCATGGGATTTTGTTACAACAGCCTGGACAGACTGACACCTTCCTTTCGGAACCTAATGATGTTACCAATCAAAAGTCTATTTAAGTGATATTTAACTACATTTTAAATGATACAACGCACAGTTTTGGCCCACAGATAAATCTGTGCTTCAGACGCTGCAGCTGAAGGTACAGTATTAGTGACAGTAATGCCCTTTCTCTGCTGCGTTATTTTGAATCTTTAAAAAAATGGGTGGAGACTCTAGAGCAGGGAGGTCCAGCAGAGCCTTCTGTGCTGATGGAAATACCTGTTACCTGTGCTGTCCAGTATGGCGGCCATTAGCCAGACTCGGTGCAACTGAGCAACTGAATTCCTCTGATTTGATTTTCATTAACTTACATTTACACAAGCGACTGGTGGCTGCTACACTGGGCAGTGCCTCTTCAGAGCAGGTTTCTCAGCCTTGGCACTACTGATGTGGGGGTCCAATCAAGCTTCCACAGGGGGCCTGTCCTGTGCACTGTGGGATATCTCGCAGCATCCCTGGGCTCTACCCACTAGATGCCAGCAGCACCCCCTCCGTACTCAGGACAACAAAAACCATCTCCAGACATTGCCAATGTCCCGCCCAGGTTGAGAACCACTGCTCCAGAGAATGAGATCCAAGTTCTCCCCTTTCTCTATTCTTCTATTTCTCAGTTCTTCAAAGGCACTCGAGTAGGTGGGGTTTTGTGTGAAGAAGCTAAACAGTTAGTGCTCTTCAATGGCCAGTCCCCGCCTGATGACATGTATCAATGGATGGAACAATTCTATGCCTCCCATTCTGGCAACGGCACCATGAAGTGGGACTGAGTTTTCTTCTGCTTTAATAAAAGGTATATAGCAGCTTAGGTTTTTCTTTCTTTCTTTTTTTTTTTGGTAGACATGGGGTCTTGCTGTGTTGCCCAGGCTGGTCTCAAACTCCTGGCCTCAAGTGATCTTCCCACCTCAGCCTCCCAAAATGCTAGGATTACAGGTGTGAGCCGCTGTAGCCAGCCTGGCTTAGCATTTTAACATTTAAAAAAATAAAAAAATATGGAAAAAAAGGAGCATGAAAATACGAGACATCATGAAAAACACCACTTTTTTCACCTAAACACCAATTTCAGCATGCAGCCCTGAATCTGCTGGGGTGCTCATGCTTAGGTTAAACCCAAATCTGATCACAAATATTAAATGTGCAAAAAAACAACAACAAACCGCACCCCTAGTCTGCAGATCTGTGAGGCAGGTGTGAACTCGCGGTGCCTGGGGAAGGGGAGGGGGCCGTGCACCACCTGCTTCACATCCACCTCACTCCCCGCAGGAGAGCGCAGCCCCTAACAGCTAAAAACCAACCCTCACTGGGGCTGCCTTGTCCTCTGCAGCTCACCCTCCAGGGCCATTTCAAACCTAGTGCCCCGCTGAAGCAGGGCATGCGCATAACCCCGAAAGACCTGCTGAAATCCCACGTCCCTGGCAGCACACCCGCAAAGGGAAGGGGGCCGGCGCCCACCACCACAGGACCGTACCTTGTTGACTCCTCATCCTGCATGAGCAGGGGGGGCTTGTCCGTCAGCTTCTGGGGGGCGAACTGAGGCGAGGGGGAGCGCGAGGTCTCCATGGCCGTGCGCAGGGGCAGGGCCCGGCCCACGGCGGGCAGCGGGGCTTGCGGCTCGGGGCGGGTGGCACCTTGGCTCACATGCTGGCAGGTAGCAGCCTCCGGGGCGTCCTGGGGCTGGGTGCTGCGGGACACGGAGGGGCCGTGGGGGAGGGACAGGCAGGCCACGCACGTGTCCTCTGGGGGCACAGAAAGGGCCCTGCCCGGGGCCACCAGGTGCGCGGGGGCAGGTGTGCCCTCGGGGCCGCGGCACTTCCTGGGTGGACGAGGGGCCACGCTCAGTGGCCGCGAGTCCTGTCCCTGGGCGTGCCGCCCCGAGTCTGCCGGGGTGCTCTCCTCCGGGTATCTGTAGTCGCGAGGTAGCGTCCCCGCTCGGCCACGGCCCTCCGGGGGTGGTGCTGGGGCTTTCCACGTGTGAGATGGTTCAGAGGACGTGGGCGGCTCCTGCGGGTTCTGACTGGGTGGGTGCCACCCTGTGCCTGCACTGCCTTCCTGACACTGGGCATCTGCTTGTCTAGAGGAAGGACAAATAAAGGTTAGCCAGAGATCCCAGTTTACAGCTTCTCCCCACTAGTGACCGGACCGAATTGTGTCAATCCCCTTAAACCACAAGGAGTCAAATCCATATGCATTTCCCCACGGCAATTCCTAAAGCAAGGTGGCCAGTCCTGACATACGTTAGATGACATGGAGCTACTAACTGGAGTGTCATGTAATAGAACACCCTGCATTCACACCACATACACACACACACACTGGGTACAGATACGCACGCATACATGCACACACAAACTGCATTTTTTGCAAAAAAAAAAAAAAAAGAGCAAAAATTTTAGAAAACAATATGAATGTGAAAATTCTCACACAGTTATATTCAGAAATAGTTACTTCAAGTTACAGTATTTTATGTGGCTTATGGGAAATTGCTATACATTAATACAAAGGGGTAAACCTTTCTAAGATGGGCTGCAAATTAATTTTTTAATAAAACCTTGAAAATAAGTAGTATGTTATGAAAAATAAGAAAAACAAAGGCTATTTCTTTTGGAAGCGGTTGTGGCTCACAGATCTTTCCACTACTCTACCGCATACACTGTGTTTGGATGTACACACATGCATAAGCATGCCTGCAACACACACAGGCAGGCTCCACATGCATGTTTATCCATGCTGTAGCTAAAGCTCATGGGCTAGCTACTGTCAAACTCGCCACAAAGCAGCCTGCCACGCCTTTGCTGACATATTGCTTCTTCCGATTCAAGAGTAATAAGATGAGCGAGCCTCTGATTCAAAGAACGAGCTATTTGCAGTTAGAAGATGAGCTTTGAGTTGTTAAAGGAGATCGAACAAGGAGGGCAGCAAATGGTGAGCACGCGGAGTGGAACAGAAGGTGTCCCCAGCACCCAGTGCCCACACAGGAGCCTCATGCCAGGGCCGGCCCCGAGGCCCAGGAGCTGTGCTGCCTCTGAACTCACATCTTGGATCAATCTGGACGTGATACCTGGTGGCCTGGGCATTTTATATGTCCCGGCCCATCCAGTCCACTGCACTGTGAATTGAGTGCTCTGTGCCTGCCAATCTTGCCCTGTCCTCAGGGGAATGGTCCCTTCAGTTTTAATGGGTGACCGATACCCTCCCCACCTCCTCTGCAAGGTGGCTGCAGCCTTGGGTTCCACTCTGCACTACTCTGCAGGGAGAGGGCTGGGTGTTCCTAGCCCACAGCCAGGAGCCTACGGCCTCAAGGTCTGGGAGAGGACAGAGCTCAAGTCCCACTGGGACCCCGAAAGAGGGCACATCTGTTTTCATCTTAGAAGAAGCTGAAGACACAGCACAAGTTTAGAAAACGAGCCGTAACAAAACAGCCCAATCTAACTGCTCCAGACAACAGCAATCCAACCAGAAGAAGTTGGATTTCTTATGTGTATTAGGTAGTCACTAATGGAAACTTCTAATTTGAAGTTTTATCCATATAACTTGAACACAACTACAATGGTTTAGAGAACAATACTCAACCAAGCAGCTGTCTGCTTACAAAACACAGAATGCCATTTAGATGCTGTCAAATAGACAATGATTCTGAGAGGTGCTTTCATAGGTCAGCATTTACATTTCACTTAAATATTCAATATTTCATTTCATTTCAAAGAGTTCATGTACACTTGAACTTTTTTCCCTATCAAGACTCCTGAAATCTAGCATCAACAGACGTACCTGAAAATACTTGGTACCTATTATTTAATAAGTAACCACCACATCATATATATAAATGGAGAATTAAATGAGCTACAATTTATTGCCAAAATCTAAGCTCCTTTGGTCACCTGCTAATTAAAAAAGAACTCTATCTGCAAAGTGCCTTAGGCAGAAGTGAGCTGAGATCTACCCAGAAATGGAAGAGAACTCACCTGCCAGGAGCAAAGCCCTCGGAGAAATGAATAGTGACTCAGAGCAAATGACTCTCCGAGAAACCAAGCAGCAGGCCGGTTCCTGGCTCCTCTTCCGGTCCACAGGCTCCTTCCGCCTTACTAATGGGCCACGCCATCTGATGCTATGTTCTCAGGAGGGCAGCCCAGCGTCACTTCTCATTCCTTCTAGCCCCCAGTGCCCCACCCCACAATTAACTTTATTTAGATTCGCATCAGCACAGCAGTTTCTGCACCACATTCCCCCCTCCCCTTGCAAAGTCAAAGCGATAAAATCACTAATTGGTTTTTATCGTCCCCATTGATAAGAATCCAGGAAATTGGGGTCACAGGTAAAAATGAAAAAAAGGACCAAAAATAGGAATTTGGGGCTCTGCTTCGGCCATATTCCAATCCGTGTTTCTAATAGGTTCCAAGAGACTGCTTTGTAGATTGTACGTGATGTGTCTCGGTTGTGTACGTGTGTACATGTGTATCTGCGTGTAGATGTATATTGTGCATGCCTGTGCTGCGTCTGTGTGCAGATGTATGTTGTATGCGTGTAGGTGTGTGCATGTATCTCTGTGCTGTATATGCGTATAGACGTGTGCCTCTGTATGAATGCATGTATATCCCTTTTTCATACTTTTAAGGATAAAGTAAATGGTGACAGAGAGATCCAGAGACACAAAAGCGAGACACCAAGACGAATTAAGGACTTTGTGTCTCCCTGCACAAGCTCCCAGGAACGCACGGGAGCAGAAAGGGAAGCCACACAAAGGAAAGCTAAAAGGGCAGCTGCACTCCAGGATCCGACTGGCATTCAGACCGGGCTGGTGTTCATCCTCATGCACGACATGCCGATGACGTGCTACCCAGGAGAGCGCAGCTCGCACAGACTGGGAGGGGAAGGCTTGCAGGTTCCGAGCAGCAGAGGCTCTGGAGACCGCAAGGTGGAGCGCGGAGCCAGGCTGTCCTGCCTGGACTGGTGGCAGCTGAAGAACAGGCAGGGCGACCGGCCTGCCACAGGACTACAAAGCCAACACAGCCAGCCTGAAGAGGGCAAACTCGCAGGAAGGGCCAACATACTATGATGGGAGAGAAACCACTGCTATGAAAAACAAAGAACAAGCATTCTTTAGACCCCAAGACTACTGCTGTTACTCACATCTAAGTGTTTGATTCTGCTACAGAGACAGAAAGCCTCACGTCTGAATGCAAGGGTGCCACGTACTCGCCGTGGTGGTTTTATTTCCACATTCTGTCTGTGTGTGCCAAGCTCCCTGCAGACACTGGACCCATCCCTCCAAATCTCCCGTGTCCACTCCATCCCACACCTCTGCAGAGTTGGCTCCCTGTCCCACAGCCCTCAGCTTGGCCAGCCCTGCTCTGCCGTCTGACCCCTCTAGATCACATGCTAGCACAGGGCTCTGTCAAACTATGATACTGCCCACCTGCCTCCACGCTCCTGCCTGGGCTGCTAGGGCCTCTACAGACAGCAGGAAGTGGGGCTATTTTCTTCAGAGCCTCATAGGAAAAGATGGCATGCATTGTGTTACACCTTCATTGGAACACACGTGAGACACATAAGTGCACCTGTTGCTTTCAATCACTTTAAATGTCTGTGCAGGATGTAAAGGAGAGAAGCTGTACTTCTTCCAAGACTCACACGGTCTCAGTGAAATGAACTTTCGTACAAATGTTCCAACACAGCTAAATATTCCTGGACTGCTCTGTAATCCTGCCTAATTCACCACCGCTTTGTGAATAGGGTTAACGGTTACCTTTGCCAAGGATGGGAAAATTTCTGAATCTTGCAGATGACTTGAGGAACACATCCCACAGGGCCCTCCTTTCCTGGGTACTTTGGGTGTCAGTGATCGGTTGGGGTGCAGGGCCCATTCTGATTTGTGGACAGAGCCATTGCTCAAATGCCCCGCAATGTGCTCCGGTGTCTGAGACCTTTCCGACGTACAAGTTGAGCATCCCTTATCCAAAATGCTTGGGACCAGAAGTGCTTCTGATTTGGGAATTTTTCTAATTTTGGAATATCTCCATATACATGATGAGATATGTTGGACATGGGACCCATGTCTAAATGTGAAATCCATTTCTGTTCCATGTGAGCCTTGTACACATAGCCTGGAAGTATTTTTTTCAATATTTTTAATAATTTTGTGCACGAAACAAAGTTTTTGTACATCAAACCATGGGAAAGCAAAGGTGTCACTCCCTCAGCCAGCTGCTGGACAGTCTGTGGTCGTGTGGCATCTCTACCACTCCTGATGCTGAATTTCTATGCTACTGATAAGCAACCCTTCCCTTGCACTTACTCACGCTTCAGTACTTCATGGCAGACAGTGTGGCAGACCACAGACACAGTGAAAACATGAGGTGTTCAGGGTGCCCAAGCAGCACAGCGGCCTCACCGCAACACCCGCCTCAGCCGTGAGGCCACGGCAACAGCGAACGGCGCCAGGCTGCCAGTGCCCCCTGGGCAGTCTGTGACCCCTCACGTGAGCACAGCTGCGGAACTTCCTGCTTCTGGTGTCATGTCGGTGCTCCAGAAGTTTTGAATTTCGGAGCCCTTCGGATTTGGGATTTTCTGATTAGACAGGCTCAACCTATGCTACCCATCTGTGATTTGAGGTTTCACTGGGCACACAGTTCCAGTCAGGATCCGTCGTGTGACATCAGGCAAGAAGCTGTGCCCCAAGAAGCTTCATCTCCTCACCTATACGTGGCCATCACAGGCCACTCCGCTCACGGTGGCTGTGGGTTAAAGGCAGATAAAGCCCACGACGTGGCAGAGGATTTTCACGGGGTTCCTAGGAGCCAGGTGCCTGCTGAGCACCCAAGATGAAGGGCCCGTCTGTGGTGGGGCAGACCGGAGCACGGGCCTCCGTGACACCGGCACCCACACCCCCTCTTCCCAAAGCGCAACACAACACAGCTCCGGTCTCCATGATGGGAAGGCCATGCCCAAGGCGGGCCCAGCCAGTGCTGAGGGGTCAAAACGGCACCAGGAGAAATGTGGGCAACGCAACGGCCTCATCTTCACAATGCAGGGAGAGGGAGACAGTCAACAAGCTTCTGCCGGGCAACAGCACAGAGCTGTGTCCTCCTTTCATTTACGCATGATGCAAAACGCCAGCTCACACTGTACACAAACGTATTACACGTCAGCACGTCAAGAACTGCACTGGGTAGGGAGTCTGTGAGTCTGTGGGGGCCCAGGAATCCCACCTGAGAGCCCGTGCTACAATACAAAGCCAGGATCCGGGGCCCAAGCTGTTTGCGCAGAGCACGATTATCTCTTGGGAGAATTGGGACAGGACTCAGAGTCGCTGCCTTCCAAAACAGCCACACTCTGCTAGGAAGCAGAAATCCTGCCATCTGTGATAACATGGATGAGGCTGGAGGACATTATGCTAAGTGAAATAAGGCACATGCAGAAGGACAAATACCACATGATCCCACTTATATGAGGACTTCAAAACAGTTACACTCATAGAAGCTGAGAGTAGAATGGTGGTTGCTGGGGGCTGCAGGAGGGGGAAACTGGGAGGCATTACAGGATAAAGTTTCAGTTACACGAGATGAATAAGTTGCAGGGATCTATAGGCTAGTGCCTATAGTTAACAATTCTGTATTATATACATAAAAATTTGCTAAGAGGATTGGTCATATATTAAGTATTCTTATCATACCCCCCAAAAGAGGTGGGAGGAAATTTTTGGAGGTGATGGATACGTTTACGGCATGGATTGTGGTGATGGTTTCAAAGATGTATACTTATCTCCAGACTTATCAAGTTGTATACATTAAATATGTACAGCCTTTTGTATGTCAACCATACCTCAGCAAAGTGGTTAAACAATGTATGGCAGAAGTGACAATGTGTGACTTCTGAGACAAGATCGCACAGGCATTGCAACTTCCTCCTTGCTCTCTCTTGTGGATCACTCACTGAGGGGAAGCTAGCCGCCACGTTGTGAGGACACTCAAGCAGCCCCACAGAAATCCCCACGGCAGCGAACTCAGGCCTCGTGCCAACAGCCGTATATGTGCCCTCTTGGAAGTGGATCCTTCTGTTCCAGGAAAGCCTTCAGAAGACAGCTTTCCTGGCCAACGTGCTGGCTGCAACCTCATGAGATGCAGAGCTATCCCACCCAGCTAAACCCCTCCCTGACTCCTGACCCTCAGAGGCTGTGGGAGAGCATAAATGTTTAGTGGCGTTTCAAGCCACTAAATTGGAGCCTAATCCATTATGCAGCAAGGTAACTAACACAATTTGTCATTCCACTCTGCATGCTGTAATGATTAAAGTGATCTTGTTGATTCTCTGGCGGGTTTTTTTGTTTTCAACATACATACAGGTAATTTGCGCTGAAGGGTATGGCAGGCAGGAAATAAAACTCATGAACACATCAGGACATCTGTGTAAGGTTTTTGGATGGGCGGCGGCAGAGAAAGAAAGAGGAGCAGAGTGAAAAGGGCAAGCAACGAGGCTTTATTGGGGGAGGGGGAAAGAAAGTGTTCCCGGGCGAAGTTCACTGGTCCTGAGAGAGGGGGTCAGAGAAGTCACACACCCAGAGGTGCTGAGTGGGCTTATAAAGGTTTTGGAGTTGGGGGATGGCGGTTTCTCTTCGGCGCTCGCTCAAAGTAGAGAGTTCTTTGTTACAGCCTTTAGGGTGGGACTCATGGGCTTCCTTTTTCTCTAGGGAGGGGAGGGGTGCCCGCCACCAGCCTTACAATCTGCTTCTAACGTTTGCTACGTACACAATTGGTAGCCTAACTGGATTTTATGCCAAGATTCCCAACAATGGTTTATAGCCCATTAGCTGATCTGTTATTACTATATTCCTTTAGATTAAAAGAGGAAAGATCAGATCTGAATCCCTGTGATAAACATTGTTTTGTCCTGGGAGACATTTTCATTTACCTCAAAAACAGTTTTAGGAGCATCTAGCTTGTGTCCTTTTTATTAGAGATGATCTATTATTGGCAAATGCTCACGTGCTGGTTATAAGCAACGCATGAGTGTGGGTTCACCTCATCCTCATTCCCGTATCTACATGCTCTTCTGAGCCACTAATGTGCGTCCGAATTCCTTCTCCCCTCCCCCACCTCTACCAGGCTCTCGGTCACATACCGTAACATTCAGTGACTGGAGAGGTCTCATGAGTTTGGGTAGATATACAGAGCTGTGCATTCACCACCACGATCGAGTCTAAATACAATTTCATCACTCCAGAAAGTTCCCTCTTGCTCTCCATATCATATGCACTACATATCAAACCATACTGAAATGACAGTTGGGAAACACCCCATTTCAACAAACTGGAGAGTGAATCTGTTTACGACTTTCCCGAGTGAGATTTTCTGAGAACGAAGGCCACCGGCAGGAGCTGCCCCACAGTGGCTCCGCTACTTGGGAGGGAGGTCTCCAAAGAGTCATTTCCCACCTTCCTCTCTCCTCCAGCCATTCAGGGCACGCGCGCACACACACTCTTTTAGTCCTGGACCTGGGGACTGTGACAGAGGGAAAGTAGATGAGGCCTAATCCTCTCCCCTGTCTTCTGATCCAATGCCATCCTCCTGCCACCAGACTGCCGCTCTGCCCCTCCACGTCCCCCTCGTCCTCCCCAAACTGCCGGCCAGTCCCTGAGACCCCACTCCTGCGCCACACACTTCCGATAAAGGCCCTCCCCTACCTGCGATCTGCACGCCCTGGACACCACTCCAGTTCTGAAGATCCCGAGGAAACGCAACCCTTCCCAGGAAGCATGGCCTGGAGCTGCTGACACACATACAGGTTTCGTCTCTGAGCTCGCACAGTACTTAATCTCTACCTGTTTATCAGCATTTGCTGAAACCTGCTCTGTGCCAGGCACTGTGTTGGGCCCTGGGATACAGGGATAGATGAGGCAGAAGTGGGCATGGTTGTTCCAGCCAGGAGGAGAGATAGTAAACGACAATAACACAGATTAATTAAGAACTGTTTGGGCCGGGCGCGGTGGCTCACGCCTGTAATCCTAGCACTCTGGGAGGCCGAGGTGGGCGGATCTTTCTGAGCTCAGGAGTTCGAGACCAGCCTGAGCAAGAGCGAGACCCCATCTCTACCAAAAAATAGAAAGAAATTAATT
>CAUYSK010121173.1:0-20482 GCA_963575035.1 Avahi laniger | reverse complement strand
AATTAATTTCTTTCTATTTTTGGTAGAGACGGGGTCTCGCTCTTGCTCAGGCTGGTCTGGAACTCCTGAGCTCAGAATGATCCGCCCACCTCGGCCTCCCAGAGTGCTAGGATTACAGGCGTGAGCCACCGCGCCCGGCCTCTTTTTGAACTTTTTTATTAAATCTAAGACACGTATTAGCCACAGGGTCAGGATCATTGGTATCACTGTCTTCTACGTCTACATCTTTTCCCACTGGAAGGTCTTGAGGGGCAGTAACACATGGAGTTGTCTCCTATGATAGCAATGCCTTCTTTTGGGACATCTCCTGAAGGACCTGCCTGAATCTGTTTTACACTTAACTTTTTTCTTTATAAATGGAAGTATACTCTAAAATAATGATAAAAAGTATGGTGTGTGTGTGTGTGTGTGTGTGTGTGTGTGTAGTAAAAACATAGACCACTAACATACTCATTTATTATCTTTTTAAAGTATTATGTACTATACATAATTATAAGTGCTATGCTTTTATAAGCAGCACAGTAGGTTTGTTTATACCAACATCACCACAAACCCATGAGTAATGTGTTACTACATTACAGTGGCTATGATGTTATTAGGCAATGGGAATTTTTTAGCTTCATTATAATCTTGTGTGACCTTTGTCGTATATGCAGTCTCTCTTTGACCGAAATGTTGTTGTGTGATGTATGACTCTGAGGATTTTAGTGAATCACAAAGGAGATTTTTGAAATTGGGAAATAAAACAGATTATTCAGTAAATGAATGGTATTGGTACAACTGACAAGCTATTTGGAAAAAAGACATTATACCTTTTTATTATATCTCAATAACTAAAATTGGATATAGTTTTTTTTCTTTTTTTAAGATATAAAACTAGTAAAAAGCCATGAGATTTCTAAAAATAATCTTAATGTGGAGAGGGCTTTTTAAGGCATGGCACAATATTCATAAAAGAAAATGTTGATAAATTGCAATACATGACAATTTAAACCTTGTTCATAGCAGAAACAAAATACAACAATCCCTTTCCCTCCAATAAAAATACGTATCATAAACAAAACCAAAATCCAGTTGAGGAAAACATTTTTCCATAAATACAACAAAACTTCAATTAGAAACATATAAGCACACCAAATCTTGAAAAAAGCCAAGAAACGTTTTGTTCCTATAGAAAGTAACACAAGGTGTACAAATATACATGGCTGTTCATATCTGTAGAAATTGGTTTAATTATGCTAAATATATATGTAGCCATTCAAGAAAAGTGACAGATCTATTAGTTAACGGATACTGAAAGGCATCTATGAAAAAAATTGGGTGAATAATGTAAGTAAAAAGTTGTAAACCATTAAAGTATGTTCCCATATACATATACATGTGTGTACACAAACCCTTCTAGTATGTGTATAGAAAGTATAGGTCTTTACTCCAAACTCTTCATAAAATAGTGGCTATTTCTTAGGGATAAGATAAGCATAGATTATACTTTTTTACATTGTGTGGCTTGAAATTTTGAATTTTTTTAAAAAACAAAATGGGTTGCAGAAAGAATTGCTTAAACTTTAAAGATTTTATGTTGTAAATTATCTGAAATATTGGTTTCTTGAATTTTTCTGTTTATTATAAAAACAGTTTTTATTGAAGTGAAGTAATTATGGAATATAAATAATGTTTCTTATAACATCAGAAATTTTTAGTTCTCTTGAATAAATTTACATCTTCAAAAAGTAAAAACTCAAGTTATTTCAAATATTTACACAGCTTAATAATCAAAAGTTTCTAGTGGAGCAAAGTTAACAAAAACTTTGAAAATCATCTTGTAAATAATTTTAAAATTGAAACTCCAGGAAATTGTAGACTCACCTTATAAATTTGAGAAAGTGTGTGATGAGTATAGAGATTAACTCATGTAAGCTCATCAGAAGTTTTGGTCAAGAACTTACAATAGAAAATGTCAGTAACATATTTTGCTTTTTAGATGAATTTTTTTTAGCTGAATGAAAAGATGAGTTTTATGAATAGGCATTTTGTATGAGACTGTTGGAATTCCTTATAGTAATATGATATATTTTTATGTAATGGTTGTAGCTTAAAAAAATTGCAAATTCCTGAACTTAAATATGAATAAGTACTTTTAAAAAATTCTACTTACATGACATCGTGATGAAGCCATGGACTAAAAACTCCTGAGCTGCATTTTAATAGGCATGAAATCTTTTAAATTTATCATAAATTTATATGTACAGATTTAAAATTTATACCTGGGGACTTTAATATCACACAACTCTTGTTCAGATGTCATTGAACATGTAATTGTTTCTACATTTCACATTATGCTGTACTTTGAGATCGTTCTATAAATCTTTTGTGACTATGAGTTATTTCAGTATGTTACTAATGTTGATTTATATTAGTCTATGTTACTTTAATTTGAATGCACTATTTCTAAATCAGTCACTTAACGTAGCAAATACTTAGACTTGACTGTCTCGTAAGTTCAAGTTTTATCATATCCAGTTATAAAAGCTTGTAAGTAAGATTATTTTTCAATGGAAAAGAACAAGATTTTTTTCTTTTATTGAGATATTTATGTTTTTATTAGTTATGCCAAACATTTTATGGTAGTTGTGATTTTTTGATATAATTTGAAAATAATGTGATACTTACACATGCAAAAGTATTATATTTATTAAAGGTTTCTAGTTAATAGTTACTGTATATACCATTTGTAAATTAACAACAATTAAAATACAATAAAATACATTTAGCACATTAATCCTAATTTAGACATTGATCCAGAAGATATAGCCAGGATCTTGAAGTGCTTTGAGATTGTTGTCTTAAATAGCAATTATCATTGTATTGTAAACATGTAGGCATGTTTCTTCTAGTCAAATACTGGCCAGTAGTGAAATAGCTCTGCTGACTTATGAGAAATTGTTCTTGTTTTCTTTTCAAGGGAACTTCCGATCACTAGTGTAAAAGTAAATAACCATAAGAAGTAAATTGTTAATTATAATAATAAACAATAAACAGTAATCACAAAGCAGATGGATAGGTAGCTGTCTTCAGTTGTGTTTAGCTATTTTAATTTAAATATTAGGCACTGTTAAGTTTATTTTTTTCAGAAATTATTAATGTTTTATATCCCACTATTCTTAATTGTTTTAGGCTGCAGTTCATGGAGCTCGCTTCAAAGGGCAGGATCTAAAACTGGCATGGAATAAACCAGTAACTAATATTTCAGCTGTTGAAACAGAAGAAGTTGAACCTGATGAAGAGGAAGTATGTTTTTTTTCCCATTTGTTTTTGCCCTTAATTGTTCATAGTTTTTATGTGAAGTGTTATTTTTATGGTTGTGACTTTAACATAAAACTTTTATTCCTGAGCTATATTCCAGGCAGGGGATATCAGATAAATGCAGACAACTTTAAATTTTCTGGATTAATGAGAACTGTGGATTGCTAATCCAAAGGGAATATACAAAAATCATATATATAATCAATTTCCATTTACTCTTAGAAGACAATAATTATTCATTAGATTTTTATCCACAGGAAACCTTATAATATTTTAAATTTTAGGGTATCCTACTCAATTGCTTTATTAACATTTCAACTTTCCTGTATTTTAATTCGTATCATTTTAGTTCATTAGAATGAATGCCTGCTATGTGATAGATATCGTGATAGATGCAAAAATGAATAAGACACGGTCCCTGTCATCAAGGAGCTTATAATCTGGAAAGGAGGGTGGTGGCAGACACATAAGAAACTAATTATAATAAAAGGCAGACTGATAATGCTGAGTAAAGATTTGAACAACATGCTGTTGGAACCCAGAGGAAGAAGTGATTGTTTCTGTCCAGAAGAATCATAAAGGAGGTGTTGACAGTGGAGCTGGGACCTAAGTGAAAAATAGCTTTCCAAAACCAAGAGCTGAGGTTGGGGATATAGTTCAGAGAGAGATTTTAGTTAGAGTGATAAGCTTCAGAATAGATGTGAAAGAGTGCATTTTTCTTGGATAACAACAGTAAGTTAGTCTGATGACTGAGAGAGGTGTGGACATATAGAACAGTGAAGCGGGAGAGCCCTTTGAAACCAAAAACTTGAAAGTAAGGAACTCTGTTTTGTGTACAAAAATGTTGAAGGAAGTTAAGAAATAAAGGTAAGGTGAAGAAACTAAATGATTCCATGCGTTACCCTTGTTTGATCTTCCTAACGGCATTTCATTTTCTTTGAAGAACATTTTAGGGCTGTTATACATATCCATAGTCAAATGCAAGAATAAAATGTATATTTTGAAACTCATATACATGATTTGTCATTTTATATTTTAGATTATACCTTTGTCCTTCCATGAGTTTGAATTGAATGGGGAGAAAAGCAGGAGAACTCCTGGTATTAGGTATTTTGAAAAGTTTGAAATAGCAGTCTGAGAAGCTTTTATGAAGGGAGTGGGGAAAAGAAAGGAATGCTATGAAAGGAAATGTTTATTACATATAGCAGAAAAGAAATATAAATCTTGGTACAATTTCATATATGTTACTGGTTAATTTAGTATTCAGGGTTAGGCAGGGTAAATCAGAAAACTAAGTGATATTTTCTTTTTTAAAAACATATTGAGCAATATTTTGAAGGTATGGGTATCTTCTAAGACAGCATAATTTGATAAAGAGGCAGGAGAAATGGCATGCACAAAAACTTAATTTGGTATTTAATGCCTGTTTCATACAAGCAATAGAATAGATACTATAGAGAAACAAACCACTGAATGGATAAAGGTTACTTTTCTTTGTTTCTTGAATGTTCTAGTTATAGAAATACCTTTTGTATTCGACTCTGTTGAGAGAGAGATCAGTATTTAAAAGTGTCACCTTATTTTCTTTTCTTTTTTTTGGGTAAATTCCTAAATACATTTTAACCTAAAGTTTCAGGAAGAGTCTTTGGTGGATGACTCATTACTTCAGGATGATGATGAAGAAGAAGAGGACAATGAATCTCGTTCTTGGAGAAGATGATTTGACTGATCATTGATCTGCATATGCTAGAACTCTACCTGTGTTTCATTAGTATTATCTAATGTACTTTTACATATTTGTAAAAACAATTTTTGGTAAAATGTGATGAAGATGGATTTCACAAATAGACAAAAGAGAAGAAAACTACCTTCTGATCCTGTATTTTGAAAGATTGATGTTTGCATTTTATTTCAGTAAACAATTGCTAAAGACATCACACTAGAAACATATGCAATGTTTTTATTACATACTTCTACTGAACATTACAGAATTCTTTGGGTTCTTTGTAATTTAATGAATAGGTCTGAAAACTTATGACCAATACTTGTTATAACTTAGAGAATTTTGTTTTATTCCAAATAAGGAATGAATTTGCATTTAAAATCTTAATGAATGTTTTCAAAAATGAATAGATAACATAGTACTCTAACTAAAGTCTCCAAGTTATGTATTCATAATATTACATAGTAGTATGCTTAGGCTTTACTATGTATTAGCCTTTTGTTGGACTGTGTATGTATTTTACCATATGGGTTTTAATGATAATGGTGTATTACTGCTTTACATGAGTCCTTATGCATCCGGATGTTAAAAATAAAGTGGAATGGTCTCTAAAAAAAAAGAAAAGAAAAGAAAAAAAAAAAAGCAATGACAAAAAAAAAAAAAAAAGCCAAGACAATGTTCCTTGATTTTAAAAAAAGAAAAAAAGATAAGAAAAAAATTAAATAGACCATTCCAGATGGTGATCTACCCTTCCCCCAGTTACCACAAAAGGAGCTATAATCACTAACTTACTCTTAATAATAATGGTTACTGGTACCTTTACAATAATGTACAATCCAATGTTTAAAATTTATACCACTTGAGTTTGGTTTGATCCTATAAATTTTCAACAGATGTCTTAAAATTTAAAAGCAGGCTGATTAGTTTGGAACCAGACTTCAAGTAGAGATAACATTTGGTGAATAAGAAAACATCACATTACATTTTGGATGTATGAAAGAAAACTTGACCATTTGAAGATGTATGAATAAAGAAATGTACTATAGATACTACTTTAGGAAAACACTGTTTGGTAAGTGTTCCAGTCTGATATTTTAAGTGTGCATTTCCTATACTTGTATAAAAATCTTTGACATTTGCAACAATATTGTGATTTTTAATTGGATTTCTCTGGCAAGTAAACATGATCATTGAAAATTGATACAGCAGTTTCCAGGAAATAAATACATTCTTTGTAGAATGAGGGGGTGGAAGATTACATATTTATCTTTTAAAACTCATTGTTTTGGTTGCAAGTGTTTTTGCTTCTCTTGAGATTATAGTGATAATATTAAAAATCACATTTTTAAAAAATCACTTTCTTCCATATCGGAGTCCTCACATTCAAAAACTATAATTCCACCGCCACCATAGTCTTCTGCCAGTGGAATAACTTGTGGATGCTGTTCTTTTTCTTCCTATCCTCTTCCCCCCCACACTTGGAATTAAAGTCATATGTATGTTCTTGATGGTAATACTATTTCATAGGAATGTTTTGGCCTGCAATTTGTGGACAGGTTTATATTTAAAATTTCAAAATCAGATTTCAGTGTTCAAAATAGTGACTTTACTCAAAAACTTCTTTATTGTACTTAGATATATGATATATTTTTATGTAGTCTCTTGTATGTTGACTATGTGCTGTTCTGATTCATTAGGTAAGTTTGTTTTCTTTTCTTTTTAGTAGTCGTGAAAGATGCCAAATTGGCAGAGGCTCACGTTTCTTCTCTTTACACCAAACAGGTATTATAAAGAAAGTAAATCTTTCAAAGGCCAGTTAAATCGCCATGCTGATTTTTGGCTATAATTTGATTAGTAAATTTTAGCCTGATATTTCAAAATTTATAAAATTCCCTTATAATGTAACTGAAATTACGTATTTTGTTTATTTCAGTCTGTAAATAGCTAATCAGTTTTCCTAGCCTAAAATTCTCTGTTAACCTAGAACTTAAAATATTATAAGCCATGTTGCTTTGAATGAATCAGAAGACAAATATGTTTCTATTTGGTCCCAAAGTATGGGGGTTAAATATTAACAACATTCATTAGATTTATAATTATTTTATTATTAGCATTAATATGATTTTAATTATAAATATTACTTAGTATTAAGTTGCTATTGAATTTTTTTATTTTTGAGTTTATAAATAATATTAGTACTATACACGTACTTTCATATGGTCTCATTTAAAACTTAAGATATCCCTTTGAAGTAGTTATTCCCATTTTACAGATAAGGAAACTTAGGCTAATAGAGATGGAGTGACTTGCCCAAAGTCATAGCTAGTAAGTGAAAGGACTAAATTTGAATGTAGACATTCTGATTTTAGGGCCAACTTTTTTTTTTTTTTAACTCAACATTGTTACCTCCTTCCTAATTATTGATCAAGTATGAGGTTGTGTTTATAGTAAACATGGTACTACTTGCCTCACAGATATTGCACAAAATTAGTAGACTTGGTCATTAGTCATTCGTACTTTTACCCTCCCTTTTAATGCAGCACTTTGTTCATATCTGTTACAGTACTTACGTTGTAATATAATTTATCTGGTTTATATGTCTGTCTTCCCCGCTAGATTACAAGCTCCTCTGGGAAGGGGACCATGTCTTATTCATCTTTTTATCTCTAGTGCTTATCAAAAGCCTGGCTAATAGTGGGCACTCAGATGTTTGTTGGATGAATTAATGAATGAATGCTTATTTAAATCTCCAATACTGGAGTGACAGTTACCTCCCTTGTTAATTCTTATCAATTTTCCAAAAATCTTCCTTGAAGGTCTCCTCAGTCACTGGGACCGTTTTGCTAACAGTTGATACAGTTAAGTTTCACCATTGGGGTTACAAGTACTGTTGTAGTCTTAGTGGAATTTCCACAACAATCAGTAAGGCATTAATATTTTGGAGTATTAAAGTAGTCTGGTTCAGGGATAAAATAGCCTTTGGTTTCTGTAAGTATGTATGATTAGGTACCAATCTAGTCCATCCCACTAATTTTTTATATCTAAGGTGACCTAGTGTAGAGTACTGGACAAGAGTTAAGAGATTTAACTTTTGGTCCCAGCTCTGCAACTAACTCTGTGGCCTTAGACAAGTCTCTTACCTTATTCAGGGTTGTTTCCTTGTCTGTAAAATGAAAGGGGTTGGACTAGATGATCTCTAAGGTCCTTTTTACATCTATGGTTTTCCCAGTGCTATTAATGTATTAGTTTTGGTCTAAAACAATTTAATATATCTAAACAGTTTCTATCGTTGCTGCTGTTGCTTCTGTCATATCAGTGGAAACAACTTGGGTTTGATTCATAATTTATAATTTATAAAATGTCTTTGCTATAGTTTTATGTACAGTGTTACCAAATGCTTGCATTTGTCAGAACAAATTTCATTCAACCTGTAGGGACTAGCTTCTGTATTTCCTAGCACTTCCCCTTCACAATTATAACTTTAAATTTTGCTTCAAAACTCAGAAGTTTAAAAGTACAAATATTTGCCTGTAATGCAGATATAGTCAGTTTTCTCACCAATATGGATTTAAATGCTCCTTTCCATCTCAGTTTACTTCAAAAAAAAAAAATGTGCTACTTAAAACTAGAAACATTTTTAATTCTACAGCTCTCCTAGCAAGTTTTTTGCTTTAGTACAGATCTTGGCTGTCCAGGCTGAGTTGGAAGTGGGAAAAGGATTGAGGGCATGCTAGGTAGCTACTTCGAGGAAAAAACTGAGGGATGTTATATTACTGATTAAAAGATTGATTAGGATTGCCTCAAGGGATGGTTGAGTTGTCATTTTATATATTTCAGTCAATATTTTATGTCTCTACTAAAGCAATTGTTTTAAATGTTATTGGATAATTGTAATGTAAAATTAAATTTTATATTTAACAATACCCAAGCATTTAATGAAAACATGGTACAAAAATGGGAGAGTATTCCATAGTTTTTGTTTTATTGTAATATGATTAAATTTGACAACCGGTAATTTACTATAAAGATAGGACTTCACTGTTTTAGCTGATTACGTATAGAAAGTGTGGCTGAGCTTAATCGAAGGAAATATCCTCTTTCTAGAACTGTTTTTTGGGGACTGTATTTTCAATCTTACTTGAAACACTAACCATTGGCAATAAGGGTTTAAAAAGAAAGCAGTTACTTGTTTGGTATGTTGAAATATCAATGGCTGTTTTTAAAGTATTATGCAATTTTACCAATCTATATTTTCGTTCTCTTTTCCCTACGCGTAATGTAGACTAATTATTCAAAACTAGTTTAAACTAGTCCTAGAATTTATGTGATTATTTGTAAGCTCCCCTTACAAAAATCTATTAGCCTTTTGAAACAAAAATGTCCTGCATGAAATTCTGGCTTACTAAGTTAGTTCGCTTTTTAGTCTTTCTCTCAGGGCATTTCTTGATCTTCTAAAATCCTATAAGTTAAAAATGGAAATTTAATGTAGAATTAAATCACTAATGTACAATATTTGTAAGGCAGAAAGAAAACTTCCTTTTCCTAGATCTCAGGAACTATCTTGTTCTTGATAACGTCTTAAACAGGCTAGTTGCTCTGAGGTACGTATATAGGCCTTTAGAGAAGAGTAATTTGTTTTTGTTTTTTTCTAATGATTATGTACCTATCAGATGACAGCAGATAATCTTTCAAAATAGTTACCTAAATAAAAGTCATAGGAAACAAATCCTTGATTAACAAGACTGCCATTCTTAGTAATTTCTAATGGAAACATCATAGTTGCTTAGAAGAAAAACACCTAATTTGGTAATAAATTTCTTGCAGTTTATTAGTATTATGTGCTCATTACTTAATGTAATTAAAAGCATTTTTTATTCTACTTTTTTTGTATCAACTTTTTATAGTTGTTCCCTTCCTAAATCCCTCCCTCCCTGTTTCTTTATTTCATTCATCCACTCATCTTGCCATCATCCAAAGTTAACCTCCCTTTGTATATCAAGCATTGTCTCATTTTGGTGTGTTCCTTTTTTATTTTTGTTGTTGACCTTTGTGCTTAGTATAGAATTTTACTTCACATAGTGTGATTAAAGAATGAAATAATTATTATATGGGTTTAAGGAAATTAGATATACCCTGCAATTACTTTGAAATCTTTGGGAAACTTTAAGAAAATTGTTTTTGCTTTTATTTTTATTTACAATGACAATGGAATTTGTTCATGATTTTTTGAAATATCTTTGCCTACCCACCCCTCCATGAAAATTTACTATCTGATCAATTACTAGATTTCCTAACAAATTTAGACCATATCCATGTTGTATGCTGTGATCTTTTGCAGCTTAATATTTGAAGGAAGCATGATGCAGAGAGGTTTTGTTAAAATCGTTTTAGCCCAAAGCTGACCCTTTGCGTAATTTGTCTGCAACTTTGGTTTGATTCCTTTCTCAAATAGATTTTTTTTAATGTTTAGAAAATTTTGAGGTCAATTTATGGTGTGATTCAAGTTTTAGACTTATTTGCTATTTTCAAAGTTTTTTTTTAATAGTCTTCTCTTTTTCCAGCAGAGAGAGATCATCATTGCCTGAATTTAGTTTTGTGACTACAAGAGCAAGACCTGTTCCTTCCTGTCTGGAGACGACTGTTATAATAATATCATCCTATCATTTTATGTTTGCCCTTTATCAATTTGAACAGATGTTTACATGTACTATAATTAGCATTTTATCTTTACAGTTCTCAGAAAAGAGTACATCTGAGTCCAGAGTGTATTTGAATATGTGCTCTGTCTGACCTTATTCTTAAATGTTTTCTCCCCTTATTTTATAGCCATTTATTTTTTAAACACCTTAAGAAGGAACAAGGACTCTTGGTTTCTTAATATGAGATAACGTTCAGTCTCAGCCAAATTGAGAATTGTGTCTAGGAAATCTATAAAGCCATGATACTGTGTTCATTAGCATAAACAATTTAGAATGAAGAAAATGAATTAAAAAATTAAACACGAGTTTGGTTTTAATTTTTCTGGGTTTTAATATATATTTCTGGGAATAGGATAGCCACTTAAAATAATTTTGAACAGCTGATAAAATACTTTAACACTGTAACAGCTTGCCAATTCTGAATATACTTAACTGATGTTGCCAAGGCCACTTACCCAAATATTTTTTTTTTCATTCTTAACAAGAAAATTTTCTTTCTTTTCAAGTAATAAGTGATGATCTGTGGATTATAAATATTAAATATATTTATTAAATGTCTAATTTTCACAATTTTTTCATGTTTTTTTCACTTGAAATCAAGACATGAAAGACAATCTTAAAAACAAAGGGAAATAGTGTTGTGTTTCTAACATTGCTAATGACTAGTTTTCACCTATTTTAAAAAATCTGTGTCCAAATTATTTATAAGCAATGTCTTATAATTATGTATAAAGAATATGATTAAATATCATCTTAAATATTTACCCGCAATACCCTTTTTATAATGGGCACCATAAATAAGTTTTTAATTTCTGGGTATTCCTTCATAGATTCTCAGGAGGCATTTGAGAAGTCAGAAGTTACCCTTGGTAACAATTCTTTATGAGAAAAGTTCAAATTACACTGATTGTATTTATCCTTATTTTTTAATGTCCATCCAGCCATACTCATTTTATCACTTTTTTTGTGCAAAGGTGAATATTCTGCAAACTCTTTTTCCCACTCAAGTTATGCATTCCATTTGTCTTAATGAAAAATAAAAAGAATATTAATGAATAAATCAGTCATAATGTAAAGTATCTATGTTGATGCACGTTGGTTGGACATTGCATTGTTAATTCTAAGCTTGCTTAAAGGAGAAGTACATATTTTGAAAAATCTTCTAATGTAATTAATGACCTAATTGCCTGTAAGGCATTTTTTTCAATTAGGTTTTGTTTTGGTACATATTTGCTATCTAGCTGCAGGGAGTTCATAAATATTTTCCCAGATTAGTTCAGCATTTTTTATTTTCAATAAAGGATTTTCTGCCCCCACAATAGTTGTTTAGCTGCTAGTTTAGAACCCAAAGAACACTGTTGGAAGAGACCATACTTGCTGTTAACCATGTTGATTGGTTAATGGATGTGGACCACATACCACTACCCTCCAACTTTGTTATCCGTTTTTTCCTTTGCCTTTAAATTAAAAAGCAAATCAAAATTGAAGATGCCATTGGGAATCAGAAGTCAAGATGATTTGATTCTCATTAAAATCACTGAGCTTTTTGAAAATTGCTATTAGATCCCATTGATCAGTTACATATTTAAGTCCCTGTATGTTGATTAATTAAAGATTTTCATCATTTTCCTGAAAGGGATTCTCATGGAGCTATATATAGATAACTGTACAGAATCACTTTTGTGTAATTGAATGAAGCAGTTTACCTCTGCATGATTGCATTATGGAAGCCTTTTATATATCTTTATATTTTTCAATATACTTAGATTTTACACTATTAGCTGCTTTAGTCATGCTATATTTGTTTTTTTTTAAAATAGAGTTTATACATATGCTTAAAATACAGATCAACTAAATATTTTTGGTCTTGTTTACAAAATAAATACTTTGAAGTGATACAGGCCCCTCAAGTGTCTTAGGAAAAAGTCATTGGTGCTACAAAACCTTTCAATATCATTTTTGAACCTATTGTCTAGGCTTTGCTAGGCTTTGTGATCGCTTATGATTTATTCTCATCTAGTGGCATAATTATAAAAGTGGTCTGTGCTGAGTCATAGAGTCCAGCCCATTAGAAACACCTCATAATTTAAGGATATAATGCAGAATGACCATATATACTTATTCGTGCCCAGCTTCCCCCCAGAATCATTTATTTTGATAAGAGGAAGGTGGTTAATTTGGCTAGAATCAAAAAATACATTCAGCCTGGCTGTTTTCCCATATTTCAAATGGAAAACTTTTCTAGTCCTAAAATACTATGTAATCCCTGCTCCGCTTTAAATTCCCATCTGTCTTTCAGTCAACAGGCGGCAGAATAATTTTTAAATATTTACAGAACATTTGGTGAGTTGTAAAGAGATGTATTATTGCATTGTACAAATTTTTGCGTTGATCTGTAGGTTTTTTTTGTTTTGTCCCCAAGATTTCCTTCCAGCACCTTAGTGAATGTTCGTAAGATACAATTTTAAGTATCAGCAAAGCATTCATAGATGTTTACTTTTGATTTTCAGAAGCCTGAACCTGTTTTAGGTGATACTACGTCAGAACATACTGTCTGGCATAAGATTTCCTTTAGTAAGTTTATTTTAACTCAGTTTCTGTGGACTGTTGAAAAACACCAAAGGAGTCTCTTATCTGGAGACTAGATTGTTCCAGTTTTTAATACCTGTGCCCATAAGTGTCCCATTTCACGAATATGTGTTGGCATGGGGAAAAAACTTCCCTGCTCTTTGAGTGGAGCGAAAGCAATTGGTTAAGCTGTAGCAGCTTTTTTGTTTATTTTTAAAAGTGATAATAAAACTTGAACTGAAAAAAGGTAAAACTTGAACTAGAAAACTACTCTTGTATGTTTAGAAGAATGTTTATAGTATTACATGTTTATGTGGGGTTGTCAACATTTTTATTATTTATAGTTGAATTATGTTTTGTTAAATATCCATATTGTTTATTATTTTTATATTTTGAAAAATTTTAAAATAAAATAGTCTTACTAAAAACAGTTGTTAACGTTTTAAAATTGTCCTACATCATGCAACAGTAATGTTAATATGGACTAGAAAGAAAAATTCGCATCCATCAGGGATTACACAATTGAGAATTCTGAAAATGTTGATACAAAGAAATGGCTCCACATGTCTTCCCCTCTTTATCCTACATTCTTGCTTTGTTTTAAGTCACCTTTGGTACCAATGTGTTACTGGTCTAATGACGACTCCTCTCAAATGTACACAAATCCTCCTTACCGGTCTCCCTAATTCCTGCCTCTTTACAGCTGAAAATTTTTTCTTTTTTCCATTTGGCAGCCAAAAAGTTCTCTTTATTGTGAGTGATAAGTAAAAAAAAAATACTATTGTGATGTCAAAGAAGGAGTGCTGTAGATTCTTAAATTATACATAAAGTGCTCATAATGTCAACCCCCAAAGCCACTAAAAGTTTTCAAAACTTCCCTCCATAACTTTCACAGTTTTTATCTGAAATTTTTTTTCTCCTCATCTAATTTAGCCTGCTTTTTCCAGCACTCAGTAGGTTCATTTCATATATAATTTTATTGAATAATGAATATTGACATATTTGACTTTTCATTGCAGATGCATTTTCTATCAGATGTATATTGTCTGTCATCTGTAATGTGGGTTAAATAAGTCTGAGGATAACCTGTCTTCTATTAATACTTGTAACTCTGCTACTACAAGAAAATAAATTGTCATCTCTAAAGCGCATAAGTTGATAAAAATCTAGTTAAAAAGATCTGATCGTGAAATAGAGGGCTTTGGTTAATAATGATATACTGGATAAAATCATTTTTAAAAGTATGTATGGCTAGTCCCTGTGGAATATTTGCAGATTGAGCATGTCAGCCTTCACTTAACCTGAAAAGTATTTCTGCACAAAGTATGAATGAATTTGTCCTTTTATAATCTTTTAAAAAAATCACATATAATATATGTCACTGTAGAGAAGCTAAAAGTTAAAGAGATAGTATAATAGAAAGCCTGCCACCTATAATGGTGCCTAGACATTTTAAAATATGAGATTATTTAATTTGTAGTTTTATAGCCATTTTTCCCTTTTGATAAATTTATATCTGTACCATTTTAAAGAGCCCCACCATTATTTGTAGGTGAATCATAATTTAATGAATCAATTCTTATTTGGGGCTTTTAGGACCTTTCCATTTTTTACTTTAATATAAACAGTGCTGTGAATATCTTTGTATCTTTAATTATCTCTTCCTGATATATTCTCAGAACTGCTTGACCAAGGTATACTAGTTTTTAAAACTTGAGATACATTTTGAATTTTATCTTTTACAAAGCAGATAATACGTATAAAATACCTAAGTACTTTCACAATTTAGCTTTGAGAACAGCGTAAGTTCAGTTTTCTTTGCACATGTTAGAACCTACTGAATTTATTCCATATTTATATTGTAACAAATTATGCCTGATAAAACTCTGATGCAGTAGTGACACAGTTATTGATATTTTCCACAATATAATTAGTTGCCAGGATTTTTTGTACCATAGCAGATTTTTTTCTCGGAACTATAGACATTATAAATTTTCCAGAACGTTTATAGTCTCATAACTAGTCTCTAGTAAAAGGTATGGCAGATAATCTTTATTTTTTATTAAATAAGATAAAGTAAGTGGCAGAATCATGATTAGAATTTTGATTTCTAATAACGTATTCACTATTAGAATACACAAAGAGCCCCAAATAAAAATTCTTAACAACCAAAGAGTTCCCATGTTTTAATCTTCATGCTCCAAACTTTTTTTCTCCAGTAAAATATTTGTTCCTCCCCCCATGAAGTTCATACTGATACTCCTAAAGCATCAACTGGACTATGAAAGAAAATTAGATACGAAGAAGATAATGGTTCTATCTACTTTTTTCTGTCATAAATAGAAAAGGCCATTTTTGAAATGGAAAGTATAAAATTCCTTGCAAACTATGAGTATTTTCCTTAGCTATCCATGTAGTGGTCATGTTTTTATTTAAATAGATATGGGAACATTTGGGGTACCTAATAATATTGTATGAAATTCTAATATTTGTGAGTTTGCATATTATAGCAGATTTTCTTAAGTTCTCAGCATTTGTTTTACTTTAATCTACAATGTGTAGTATTGAAGTATGCAATAATGCATTTTGTATTCAGTGCTATCAGTCATGGTTCTGATTAATGTACAGTATGCAGTGTATTTGTTTTGAGGATTTTGACATGGGTTAATAAAATGACCAATTTCATACTTCTGATTTCAGAGAGAAAGAACAAGTCACAAAAACGTAAGCCTTTGAAGTCTTTTAAATTTTTGAAACATTTCTAATGTTTTATTTATCCCAAAGATCTCATTTAAATCAAAATTTTCAGGGTGTCTGAATATGTAGGTGAATATTCATAACGTCAAGGGCATTACCAAATCAATTTTAACAAGGAATAATACCTATGACTTCAGACTGAATTTCCTGGTTTTTTTTTTTTTTTTAGAAGTGTTAAGAAAAAATTCTTAGAAATGATAGATGTCTTTGCAATTTTGGAGTTAGAGATTGGTAGCTGTCAAAAGTAGTCTATTAGGTAATGTGCCAATTTTACATTTTATTTTTTATCAACTTAAAAGGTAACAGAAATTAAGGAATGATAGAAAGGAGGATCTCTGGCACTTAACAATGGTTATGTTTGAGGTACTTTAAATGGAAACCAAAAAGGTAACTGACCAAAAATATTCTTTGACTACTTATCTGATTGTAAATCATTGACAGCCCTTATATGTCATTTGTAATACTAAACTGAATGAAAACTACATATATTAAAAATCTTATAGAATTTTAATCAACCATTTTTTGTTAACCTGTAGGTGTAGGACTTTTTTGTTAAGATCTCCAGTGAAGAAGAAGACAGAAATCCCAGTTTGGGAGTGCTCTCAAAAGAAAAGAGCAGATGCCTTCCCATCTAAGGTGCCAAGGATAGGAAAAGGAAGATGGGTTACAGATTTAATCCTGCATTTGTGAAGATTCTGCTTTAGATTGGGAGCTGCCTGGAAGCAAGTCGTGTGGTTTTATTTTTTCTCCAAATGATAAAATTTATTAACCATCAAAAGACATTAAAACTTCATAGAAAAAGGTTCATCCCAAAGCACGTCTGTTCAGGGTCCCTCTTGTGTTCATTGTGAGAAAGACCTCAAGGCAAAGGTGATGATCAGCAACCTGAGTGGGTTCCAAGGGCACCCCTTTTTTCTTCCCTGCCACAAGAGCGCTTCAGCACAATTATCACATAAAGGCATAACCATACCCTAAGACCTAATGTCAAGGTTCAACGTCGCAAGATTTTTGCTGTACTAAAATAACTTAACCTGTGACTATTCTTGCTCAGTTGGACCTGGGAATTTTCCAAGTGTGTACACTTAAGAGTCTTTGCTGTGCAATTATAGCTATGGTCTACCACACCATCCCTCCAAATCCTGTGGTTGTAACAAGGGGAGGTTTCCTACCTGAGATTTAACCAGACCATCTGGTCTTATATCAGTATTCTATATCAGGTTTCATTTGATTTAAGAGAGCCAGGGTTTTTAAAATAGTGAAAACCAATGTTCTATACTATGTTTGTATCCCCAAATTTTGTTACATTGAAATCTATCTCTAACATACCCCTTGTCAGATTCTTTATTACATTTTTTTGTTGTTTTTAAAAAGTGTGAAGGATGTATATAGTTTTACAACCATTGAGGAAATTGTAATTTAAGAGCTCCCTTGAAGGAAAATCTCCATGCCCATATTTCTTCACTGGAGAATTCTACCAAATATTTAAAGAAGAATTAAGACCAGTTCTACACAATCTCTTCAAGAAAATAGAAGAGGAGGGAATATTTTGTAGTTCATTTATAAAGCTAGCATTATCCTGATATCCAAACCAGAGACAATACAACAGAGAAAACTACAGACCAATAACCTTCATGAATATGTTAATAGATGTGAAAATTCTTAGCAAAATACTAACAAGTAGAATTCAATAATATTTTTAAAAGGCAAAGTGGGGTTTATTCAGAGTATTAACAGGCTAAAGAAAAAACACCACAATTATACCAATCGAAAAAGAAACACTTGACAAAACTCAGTGTTCATGATAAAAATAAGACCTTTCAAAAATAGGAATTGGAGAATACCTGCTTCAACTTCATAAAGAGCACTTACCAAAAAAAAAGATACAGCTAATGTCCTACTTAATGGTGAATGAATGAAAAAGCAGGGATGTCTGCTTTCACCATAGTTAATTCAACATAGTGCTAGAAATTCTACCTAATGTGATAATGCAAGAAAAAAAAATACAGATTGGAAAGGAAGAATTAAAGCTCCCTATTTGCAGATAACATTGTTTACATACAAAATCCTATATATAAAATAAGTGAGCTCAGTAAGTTTCCAGGATAAAAGATAAACATACAGAAATCCATTGTATTTCTATGTATTAGCATGGAACACAGACATAAAAAATACAATGCCAGTTACAATCAGAAAAAAATGACCAACTTAGGTGTAAATCTTGCCATGTACAAGGCCTGTATGCTGAAAACTACAAAATACTGATGAAAGAAATGACCTAAATAAATGGAGAGACATAGTATATTCATGGATTGGAAGACCCAGTATAGTAAATTATCAGTTGTTCACAAGTTGATGTAAATATCTAGCACAATACCTATCAAAATTCCCTGCAAAATATTTTGTGGATACAAGATTATCCTAAAACTTAGGTGGAAAGGAAAAAGAGGTAGAACAGCTAAAACAATTTTAAAAAACAAGACTAAAGTGGGAGGAATCCACCCAATTTGAAAACTTAGAGCTATAGTAATCAAGACTGTAGTCTTAGTGGAGGGATCTTGATGGAGGGATAGACACGTAGATCAACGGAACAGAAGATAGAAACCAGAAATGGGCCCACACAAATGCCTAACTGATTCTTGACAAGATACAGAAACAATTGAATGGAGGAAATATAGCCTTTTTAACAAATGGTGCTGGAGCAATTGGGCGTCAGAGGCAACAAACAAAACAGACCCAAGTCTCCCAACTTACTCAATTGAAATGTATCATGTACTTGGATATAAAATGTAAAACTATAAAACTTTCAGGAAAAATGAAACAAGAAAAAATCTTTGTGATCTGGAGCTAGGAAAAGAGTTCTTAGACTTGACACCAAAAGCATGATCCATAAAATCATGATAAATTGGATTTCATCAAAATAAAAAAACTCTTGGTTTAGCAAAAAAGATGTTAAAAGGATGAAAAGACCAGTTACAGAGTAGGAGAATATATTTGCAAATCACGTATCTAGTATGTCTAAGCACTAGCATCTAGAACATATAAATAACTCTCAAAACATTTAAAAAGCACACAATCCAAGTAGAACATGGGCAAAAGACATAAAGATATATATTTCACCAAAGATTATATTCATGTGGCAAACACCTGAAAAGATGTTCAACTTCATTGTTATTAGGGAAATGGCATCTAAAACCACAAAGAGATATCACTACACACTTATTGCTATTGCTAAAGGAAAAATAGTGACACCACCAAATGCTGGCAAGGATGCAGAGAAACTGAATCACTTACACAGTGCTTGTGAAAAAGGTTGTACAATCACTCTAGCAAATGATTTGGCAGGTTGTTAAATAGCTAAACGTACAAATATCATACAAACCAGCAATTGCACTCCTGGACACTTATTTTTATACAAATACCTGTATACAACTGTTCATAGAGGCTTTATTCATAATAGTAAAAAACTGGAAATAAGCCACACATCTTTCAATGGGTGAATAGTTAAACTGGTACATCCAGTCCGTGAAATACTATTCAGCAAAAAAAGAAACCAACTATTGATATATTCCACACCTGTGTGAATCTCCAGAAAGTATTCTGAGTAAAAAAAAAAAAAAGCCAATCTCAAAAGGGTACTAAATACCTGTGATTCTTGAAATGACAAAAGTCATAGAAGTGAGAAACACAGTAGTAGTTGCTAGGGATTATGGAGGTGATTCAAGTGGGAAGGAAGTAGATGAGATTGTAAAAGAGTGACATCAGGGATCTTTGTGATAATGGAAATGTTCTACATCTTGACCGTATCCCTCTCAGTAGTACTGATATTGTGATATTGTACTATAATTTTGAAAAACAATACCATTGGGGAAAATTTGGAAAAGGGTACATGGGATCTCTATTATTTATTACAATTGCCCGTGAACTTAAAATTACCTCAAGACAAAAAGTTTAATTTGGAAAAACTCAAAAAGTAATCAAAGACAGAGTGACATCTAACTGGCTATATCTTGGAGATGTAGAATCTGGAGAAATGCCTTGTAAGACCATGTGTGCTCCCTATAAAGGATGAGGTCTTGAGAGCAAGAATTTGAGGTATATAAAAGAAATAAATTGAGACTTTGCACACTCGAGAATTTCTGGAGGTACTACAGATTCTTATTTCTCTCACTGGTTCCCTATAGCCGTGTTGCCTCTTTTACTCTTCCATCAGCGTTTCTACTTAAGAGACCCTAGACTGAGAAATGGCAGAGCTCACCTACCTAAAAAGATGAGTGACAATGAAAACAACTGATGCTTACCTTGCTCTTCCTGTCTTTACCATGAGTCAGGAAGGTCGAAATCATCCAAAAGGGCAGTGGACACAAAAGAACACAAAACATTCTACAATAAAGACATCTGCACCCGAATGTTTACGGCAGCACAATTCACTATT